>DWLR01002319.1:0-15752 GCA_018246295.1 Papilio alexanor hazarajatica | reverse complement strand
ATGCGAGCTATGTTGTTGGGCGAAGGCTCGCCCGGCTGGCACGTGGCTAATTAAATGCCAGTGCTCGCTTGGCGGCCGGAGCGGGGGTGCGGGAACACAGGGGTGCACTCGGAATGCCGGCCGGCGTCAGGCCGCGTGTTTCTCGACACCGCTTCGCATGCCACTAACACAAGTTTACAATGCCGAATTGTTAACTAACTTCAATACAAAGCGGTGTTGTAAGACGCATTACACCCTAATAAATTACTAAATCTTGTAATAAGGTGCAGGTTCACAATATTATTGTTTGATTGAAGTGTGAGGGGACTTATATGTATGATAATAAAATGTAAAATAGTAAAGGCCGTAAAGGTGACACCGAACGTATAAATAATGGGTAACTAGTAAACATGAAAAGGCCAAAAAGAACATCTTCTATTGAAGACCCATGCACATTTTCTAAATATATCTCTTAAACATTAAATTCTTAGTGGACTTTTGTCATAGACTTTATTAATAATATTGAAATTAAAAAAAAAATACATTTAAAGTAGGTTTTGTTTTGGTTAAAAAAATCTGAAAAGGTTATTTAAGTAAAAAATTTAATATTGTCGGTACGTGGAATCCGTCCCTGGCAGGTCCCAGGTGGCGCGGCCGCAGCGTTTGGAATTATCACATAGTGGAGAGGGCGGCGGGCGACGGGCGGCGGCGGCCCGATACATTCGTCACGGGCCCAGCAGCCATTAGGCATTTAGATATTATCATCGCGCCCGGGGACCGCGACCTGCGCCCACCGGCTCCACTGCTTAATTACTAAAAGTGTTCGTTGTTTACTGTCATCCGTTCACACGCTCCCAGTTGGATCGCCAACCTTGTTCTAACCGATTTCGAACTGATGAACTTCAGTAAAACTAGAAGATAAGTCGATTATACAATATCCTGATATCCCGTTTTTTCAGACTTCTTAGTTTCTTATATGAATTTCATTCCAACAAAGTGTAATTAATGTCGCGAAAACGAACGCGGACGTAACTTGTCTCTATTATTGGTCTCTCATTTTGTCCCCCAGGTCTTATATTTTTAAATTTTACTAAACTAGTTTGCTATTGGCTTATAAGACAAAAAAAAATTAGGTTCTTATACGTGGTTTCGATTTCTAAGTTGGTCTCCAAACATGTTACAGTGTAAACGCTAGTTTAAGATCTTACGTTTGTTTCTTAAAAATATATATATATCCACCCCCTCGCTTTGGTCCCAGGTGGCGGGTCTCCGGCCACACTTCCTTCCGTCCCGCGGGACGCTCCCGGTTCGCGCACTCACACGTACGCGTCTCTGTTCGTACAACTAATACATCGCAAGTCTAACGTGCTCACAGTTCTCGGTAGAAAAACAAAACCATTTATCATTTATATTATTAACAAACACATTGTTTTTTTTTTATCTCCAAAATACTTAACTTTTGGAGCACAGACTCGTACAAAATATTTCGCTAGAGCTCAGAATCAAATCCAAAATCATTGGCTGCATCCCCGTGCTGTAACTATCCGTTTTTCGGGGTCGCTGATTTTATAGAGATCGGAAAACTGTTCGACACTGATTAACCTTTGATGTCATTGAGGTGTTTTAATAATGCAGATGAGCATCAAAGGTGCTGTCGTGATAGCGTTGCGTGGCTGCGCGCAGGAGCGACGGCACCGCGCTTCGTGATTAATGCCGCCTCCAGGGGCGGCTGAACTGATTGCCGCTCCAATTCCCGGGAGCTTTTTCACCACATTCGTACGTTTCACTTTTGCTCGAAATATTTTGATAAGCTCACTCGCCAGTTGTTCTATCGGGATTTTAGTGTGGAAAATTCTTTAATCAGCTCGGAAAACTATGTCGATCGATATGATTATTTATAGCGCATCGTTTTTTGTATTAACTAGATAGGTACTTATTTATTAACAAAAAAGTTAAGTTAAGATTGTAGCTTAGGTGCTAGTTGACACTTGAAATTTATAATGAATATTGTTGAAGGCATTGGGGAAATCTATGACCAGCTGTGGATATATTCTGATGACGATGTATGTCTACGTGCTACAAATTGTCTTATTACAATGAGTGGGTCCACCTCATAGAGAGCGGTTAGATTAGGTAAGGTTAGATAGCGGTCGGGAAATTTTTTAACCGGTGAGTGAACTACGGTACCGAATCATGGCCTCTTACAATAAGCATCACTCGTAGATTCCAAATAGTTCAAAGAGCAATGGTGAAAGTAGCGCTCGAAGCCTCGCCAGATCATCAGCAATCATATTATCTGCAGTGCAATCGTAATAATGAAAGAATTGAATAACAGTGAAGGTTACGGGAGTGCAAATGATAAAGCTGGACTAGACTACACCTAGGACTATGACCGCACTTTAATTAATGTGTGTATAATAAAAATTGATAATTTTATATTTTTTATTACCCGGTCCTTGGACACACATATCACTAAACACCAGAAAATATGACGGTCTCGTTTAGTTTACAAACTTATGCGATTTAATGTCTTCTAAGAAAATAGTGTACTTTTTCCTTAATGATCTGCCGTGCATTTGAAGTTCCTCTGGTGTCCTGCATGTTCACGGACGGCAATGACTGAACGATTAAATGCCCCTTTCTACGTTATTTTACAACAAAAAAAATCAACAAAGAATTTTATTCAAAAACTTTTTAAACGAATTGACCGTGAATACACAAAGCAATCACAGTTTATATTATTGTAATCCGTTGAATATCGGAACAAGTAACTTTTAATGACATTTCTACTCTTCATTTTTTATTACCACTAACACGTGTCGCATATAAGCGAATTTAACGCAGTGACAACCGAGGCGTAAAATCAGTAAGAGAGGTGTCATTCGGAGACGCGTGAGAAAGTTTCCTCGTGAGGGAGAGGCATATCGACATCAGTCAGCGACGTTACTGGAACAACACCTTGAGAAAGGCAATGCAAAGGTAGGTCGCCCCTAGGGAGCAGTATGCTCAAGGCGGCAGAAAATTAACGTGCCCTCTCGGGAAATCTAGCTGCAGCCTTAGAGCCTTCCGCCCGGCGCGCCCGCCGCGCCCACTCCGCAGGGATGTACTTAATATCCCGCTCTCCCAAGCCCGCTGGCATCGTGCACCTGCCTACGCAGCTCCATTTTGTAGTACTTCACCAGATCAAATCGTTAAATGAAAACTAATTTAATATAATTAATTTGATTTCCGAGTTTATATATGTGTTATATATATGTGAGTGATAAAAATCACCACATTGATGTGGTGATTTTTATCATATTATAATCGTCTAGGACCTAGACTCTCGGCAGAACAAGCAGAATTTGAATAAAATGATTTGAAAATATAATTTACTTTATATAGGTGATGATCTTCTATCGTTGTTCTGTATTTTACAAAACGAATGGTGACTAAAACTACCTCGGTAATTGATAGGAAGGGGTTGCAAAACTATAAATTGGACTTAGCGAAAGTTTAAACGAGATAAAGTACCCTAAATTTGAATTTAAAACAAGGGTAAAATTGTTATGGAGTTGCAGTAAGGTACCTCGCAAGTGGATTAGAGGGTCCAGCCGCAGGCTGGCACCGCCGCCAGCGATGCCGAGGCCTTTCCAGAACTTATATTTTATGTACTAACTTAAAATAAACAGAAAATCCCATCGAAAACAAATATTTGAATTTACAGTTTATAGTAAAAGTAAAATGAAAACAATTTATTTATTTAAAAACATTAATTTAACAAATGAATTTCCCTTTACTTGAAGTATTCCCGTATGTTTAGTCCCAATATTATGAATGTGTTAAATCGCTTGATAATTTAGCCACTTCGATTAGGTCGGATTGTTGTCAATTGGGTTTTATTAAATACCTATTTATAAAATATCCAGGCGTTTAATATTACGTTTCGAGTGGACCTATGAAATAATTTTATGTAAAATCAAATTTAATTTGCAGACGCCGACATCAAATCCGAGAGCATGGACAGCTTCGAATCAGGTGAGAATTTTGCATTATAAACAATGTATGTAGCTCTAAGAACATAATTAAGACGAGAAGAACGCGTTTGTACACTTATGTTGTTAATATTTGAATAGTGCAAAGTATAAAAAGTGTAAGTTGGAGGAGTAGGACGGGCGGCGTCGTTAACGGAGCCCTGGAGGGCCTTTGACCAACTCCCCGCTTCGCAATACTGCCGAAAAGATAAAATGAACATAAAGTTGAGGAGCAGATATTTCCGCTCAGAGGAATCGTAGTCTCTCTCCCGGCGACACTAAACCACGACTACGGCTGCCGACACGCAGTTTGCGGAAGCAAAACGCGCGTTCCGCTCCTCACTTCTATTCAGAGCCGCTTCGTGGAAATTTTTCACTTAATAGCATTTTCTTTCTAGCTCTTTCTTGAAGTACAAAATGTATTTTAGAATTTTATAACGCTTTGTATTTCAATTTCAATATACCTATAACTGAACTATTTTGTAATAAAATATAATTTTTGCGAAACTTTATAAACATTACTGTCATATTGACATATCACGCTCGTATGTGCAATATCATGTACATGAGTGGGACATAATGTTATTGTGTATTAAAGCGTCACTAGGCGATCGAGGGTTTGATCCCAGCCCACTTGAACAAATGAGTGCAATGACCAGACCATTATTATGATACAATTTATAGTTTGATAAGGTATACTGGTTCCGGCGCGTTGAAAGGATAATTGAAGAAAGAGTGACAAGACATTATTTTATGGAAGTAAGTGGAAAATGAGTCGTATCTGTTGTATTTTACCGGTCGAGTCGGCCCATTCGGCAACAGATTTTGTTGTTGCGGACTCTACCACTTTATTTTTTTTTAACAATTTATGTTGCTAAAGCGAGTGGTAGTGTTAATAATGCCTCCAAAAAAATCGATCATATCACTAACATTTTAAACAAAGGTGATTAAATGAGTATGTGTAACCAACGAGTATGTTTGCTTAGATGCATGGATGTAGATGACTCCACCAAGGTCTGCCGGGTTCGCAAAAATCCGCAATCTCTGTCTACCCTTCTGGATACCGAGCTAATTTTATAGTTTAGTCACGACACGAAAAGCCCCAGTTAGATAAATTTGCTTTCCCAATTTTTCCCTTACATTGCTAGTGCCTTAATAAAAGCATGACAATAAAACGTCAGTTACAATATTACATTAGTTTATAATTAAGTATTCTTAAACTAATAATCTTTGCTTTGCCTTGTTCATTGGAATACACAATCGAATAAATGGAAGTGATGCAATCTGTTTACAAGTTAAGTAGGAAATTAAGAAGTGTCGGGGTCCGCGCCTGTCCGGCCCGCGCGCTCGCCGCGGCGCACACTAAGCGACGAACGATGTTCACAATTTAAGGCGTCCGTTTTAATTGTAAGTTGAGAGAGACCTCTGCAATGCAATTTTAGCGCCACATTTCATAACAATTGTATTTTTTTACTATTTTAGCCTTTATCTAATGGACAAATTAAGCTGTTAGGAGTACTGAGTTGAGTATTTTTAATCTTTACCGATTTTTATATTCTACTCGCAATAGTCAGGCGCGCACTACGAACTTTTCGCAGCGCGGCAGATGATGCATTATTTGTAACAAGGATATACTTCGGTAGCTCGGACATGCTGAAAGGATGAATGAAGAGAGAGTGACATAACAAATGTATATCGCAAAAGTGGGTGGGCAGTGTTCTTAGGGGACGCCCCAGAAAAACCTAAATCGAACATAAGTGACATTCGAAAGAAAGGCGATACAAGGCGTAACCGACAAGCTTGTACGCGTAGATGTATAGATGTAAATGCGAGTGAGGTGTGTCAGGATCGTGCCAAATGGAAATCTGTAATCTCTGCCTACCTCTCTGGGTTACATCTGTAGGTACCTACTGTTATTAAGTAGTATTTTTTACGTTAGGTTCGTTGATTTTTATTTTCTAATATTTTTTTTTGTTGTATGCATTAAAGACAAATAGGGCTAAAGACGAGAGTTTTATAGGTTTTTGTAGTATATTTGATTCGGATTCCGATTTTAAATACTTCCATAATTCTGATTTTAGTCCCGTTTCCAAATCCAAAATCGACATTTAAACAATAATAGTAAAATAATTAGCCGGCAGTGTAGAATCGTGCTAGCTTAAAGTATCGAATACATAAATCGTACGCGAAACTAATTGTCACCTAAAATAAAGTGACGGGTGGACTTTTATCACGACGTATAGCGACACGGATCCGCAATCAGGTGCAGTTTAAAATGTGCATTCGCAATGTGGCGCCGCACGGCGGGTGGCACAGGGCACGGGTAGAAATGCATTTTCAATAATAGACGGTCAGACGGGGTGCGGGGAGACAGCGGACGGGGGAGAGGAGGACACATTAAAATGTTCCTCCGCTAAACTTTGCGCAAGCCGTTGACGGTCCGTGATCTCGGACAACCAAACAGCCCGTCAAATTAACACTGAGCCTGTTTCCTATTTTTGCTGTTATAAATAACCATTTCAAAAAATAAACATGAAAGATTTTCCGATTAATAGCGATATTTACGCATAGTCGAATGATTTCTACCCCAACGTTTTTAAAGTACGATTGTATTGGATGTCCGATAAAATGTTAAAGGTTGAAAAAGTTTACGATGATTAAATAGCAATAAAAATTAATTTGTTACACTCAATGTATACCAAAAACCGAATCAATCTGGTCAAGGAATGGAATGGACCGTTTATTTTGTAGATCATTAAAGGAATTTTATGTTTAGCAGAGAAGATGTCCTTTGGCTGACGATGAGAATCGAACTGAAACTAATCAATTTTTGGGTAGACTGTTGTCACTGACTGACATTTCGAAACGTGACATAATTATTACTAACCATTAGTACTTGAAAGTACCTTTAATTAGTATTATAAACGTTTACCTGGTTTTAGCCAGCTCAAAATTTTCTCATTAACAAACTGCTCGCAGTACAAACAGTTAAGAATGTTTTGCGATGAACGAGTTGGCTGAAGCCGTGAGTTAATTTAAATCTACGAACATGTTCCTTACACTAGTCTGTGGACGGACAGCTGTGACGGAGCGTTTCGGTTGCAAGAAGTAAGAAATAATTGCTTCAGTACTCTGTTACAACTATTTGCTTTACCAGTACCTAATCATCGTTTATTTTTTTATATTGTTTTATTGTATAGTTGAAGGGTTTAGTTTTATTTCTTCGTGGCAGCATTTGTCAGTCTTTCCTAACATATTTACGAAAACAAAGAAATGTTTTTCTTTTGTTATTTTCTGAAGGAGATCACGTAGGCGCGCACCTCATCTGCGGCGCTCCCCGTGCGCAGATAAAATTTAAAATTCAAGGCCGCGTTAACGAACCGGCCTCGCGAAGAAATAGATATTCAAATGCGAAGTCCCATATTAACATTTATGGCAAGTTTGCGGGCGCGAGACAAAGGCGGGCCCCAGTGGACTGCCGTCACTGACTCAACTCGCGCTTTACTATATACATATGTACATACCAAGTCGGGTCAGAAATTCTGTCAAAACCTTATTATTTAAAATTATCGAATACTGGCCAAATATACTTCAACTAATTTTAAAAATAGAACGTTCTCGCTTGCCGAAAATTAAAAAAAAATTAATTTTCAAATATGGAGTGGTCGAAGGAAGAAGATAGAGTCGCGGTTATCGCGTTGCTGTGTATTACGTATTACGTATTACGCGCCATCAGAGATTTTCAATATACAGCAAAAATTGAAAATATAATTACGGGGTGTTTATTGCATTATCAAACGATACACTGAAGATTCAAGCTTCGAAGATCACAAGAAGACTGGCCGACCTCGCATAGTTCGGACACCAGCACTCATCAAAACAGCAAAAGCGCGAAGCCAACGAAATCCTGTTTGTAAAAAAAATCTTAACTCTTCAGATGGGGCATAAGCAGAACCACGGTCAAAAGAGTGTTAAATGAAGACCTGGGATTACGACTTTTTATCGTAAAAAGACCGGATATTTAATTAGGCTAGAAAGATCCCGCGCTTTGTTATGGCGGTACGCGGGAAAATAATACCGTAAAATTTTGTTTTCAGGTGAAATATTTCTACCATCGAAGAAAGTGTATGTCCACAGCAGCGAAGAAGCTAGTGCGCGTATTTCGAGGGTTCAACGAGGACATTGTTCTTCGTCACTCATGATTTGGCTTGGAGTCTCACATTCAGACTTGACTGAGGTGTTTTTCTGTGAAAAAGGTGTAAAAACCAGCAGTAAAACCACCAGTGCCGTGGTGTACCAAAGTATAGTCCTAACAGACATAGTGCAACTTCTTTCTCAAACAATATTCAAAAACATACATTGGATATTCCAACAGAACTCTTCACCACCTCATAGGATACGAAGCACGCAAAAATGGTTGACCGCCCGTGGAATTGTTTTTATCGGGCATGAATACTGGACCTCTTCTAGACCATATTTAAACCTACTGGACTACAAGATATGGCCATATTTGGAGGAGAAAGTCTGCGCCTCATCAGAATTCTCTGGTTAAAGCAGCGGCAGGAATAGAATGTGGTGCGTGCTGTGATCGATAACTGGCCGCTTCGATTAAGGTCATGTATTCAAAATGGGGGAGGGCACTTCGAATAATGTCAATGAAATTGTATTCTACATTTAATTAACTTTCATTTCATCTAGAATTTCTAAATAATTATCAAAAACAAAAATTAATTACATTAAAAGTTTTTGTCAGAATTTATGACCTGACTAGATATATCTTGCTTATCCCTATTAACCCTGTTTACCCTATCGTATAAATTTTTATATTAATTTACGTATTCGATGCGATTCGATCTCAAACTGTAATTGTTTGACCCTTCCAATTTCGCTGTATTCTATCTACAGCGTCCAGTCCTGGAAGTGGATTACCCAGTCATTTGGATTTCCTGGTTAATCTAATCATAGTGTATCTGTTGTTACGGCTCTACAATTAATACTCGTTCTAGATGCTAGTAAAATATATTAGTATTTGTGAAAATATTAAAAGAAATTAGGAATTGTTGTCGCACAGCATTTTGTCTACTTTAAGAACTTTTGTTAAGCTAGGTGTTGTTCGCTTCGTCTGCAAAAGGAGGTTTTACGTTCATAAATATTTCCACGTCGATGATTTTAGAATCGGCTCGACAATAAGTTAGAGCGACAAGTATGCCGTAAACTAAACAAAGGACGCAAAGCATTATGTTCTGCTGTACCATTCGCTGAGAAGACAAATAAAAGTTTCGGAGAAAACAAATCAAAATCTCAATTCTGCTGGCTGCATTATTTATGTGATATTGCTTGGCGACTGTCGACGTCCCCCTTTTTCTTTTCTATAAAGTTGCGGTCTATATTATTTCCACTTTCACAACTTTCTCGAGCGGCACTTAAAAATGATAGACCGCTGTGATTATACTTAACTTTGTATTTTCGATTCACCTTTTCGTGAAATTTGATCTTACGATAGGAATTTAGAACTACAAAAGGCTCGTAATGTTGTGGTAGAATGAAATCGGAATAGTGTTTTGTTCCAAAAGAGGCTTTTATTCGACATACGCGTTTCTTATTAATATCGGGCGGTCGGAATGGCCGAAGACGTCCCCGGCGAACGTTCTCTCCCAAATAAAATTGCCGCTGTCTAAACAAAGAGCCCTAATTATTCGGCCGTGGCGGGCGGGGTCGCTCTCTTATGGGTGTTCTGGGGCCCATTTCGCTTCTCGTATAGCGCCCTGGGGAGCGTCGGGCGCCGCCTAGCCAATCGGTGGATGGAGGAGCGGGCGATCCGCAACCTTTTTATACACGATATCGGCGTCGGCGCCGGACCCACGCCACCACTCCGCCGCACCCCGCACACACCCCGCATACACCACGTTCAACCCCCGCACCGCACGCTTGGATCTAAATTAAAAGTTGCGAGCTGCACATCTGATTACCCAAAACATACATTACTACCGATCGCCAATCTCGATAAGCCACAACTAATTTATTGCTCTCCTGTAGCTGTATCGTTTTAAATCTTCTATTTTTATTTGGTCGTAATTTAGTATTTTATTTCATATTATAATTAGCATTTTATTTCTTATGCGGCAATGAGTGATACACAACACAGGTACAGAGCGCCATAGAGCCTCCCATATGATGGACCAATCTGGTCAAAGTTGCGTCAGTCCAGTGAAGAAGGGTAGAACACGGACGGTGACGACGCCACTGGTAGTCGCAATCGTCGCCGACGTCTAACAGAAAATATCGTTTGGCTTATGTTCATAATTATATGCACTGTACTTCGCATGTTTGTTAAGAATCTTATTATATTTTCCTTAAAGGCCGACAACGCATTTGCCGTTCCTCTGGTGTTGCAAATGTCCGTGGGCGTCGGTGATCGATCGTATTATTAGGCGACCCGTTGCTCGTTTAATAAAAAAATACTTTCTAGTGTACAGTTGTTTATATGAGCAATAGAAATATACACAACATCGCACGCGTTTAAAGGTTCACCATCCCCTTACTTTAATGAAAAGTATAACATTTGGCTCCTAATAAGTTTAGCAATAAAGAGATAGTGATCGATATCTCTGTTTCCCTGTTTGACCTTGAGCACGAGAGCTTATTTATTTTTTATAATACCGACGCAGTATACGCTTCTGTGTAATCTAGATCAGTACCTATTTGTTTAACATAAAATGTATAGAAAGGATTCATATTTCTTTTTAAGAAAAAAGTTCCAATAGGTGTCTATTATGTGAAATTTGAATGTGAACGAGTTATTAAAAGGGCGGCGGTACCGGTTGTACACTTTAGAACTTATTTTAATTTGCACCCGATTTTATTTTGAGACAATGAATTGGATATAAAGGGTTTCCGAGCGGTTTTTGCCTCCGGGCGCATTGTCTTCGCCCTACGCCTTTGCTGGATTTTCATTGTATAGAAATTATGAAAGAAAAAAAGGTGATATCGAATGTCGGTGCGAGCAGAGGGCGGGCGCGGCGTGGGCGACACACGACACCCGCGCTCGCGCCCGCTTCCGCGCCCGCGCCCGCGCCCGCCGCCATTGTACTCCCCTTTTCACCCGCCGCCTATTCGTTTGCAATGTTTTAAGCATTCGATTGCCCTCGCTGCTATTAAAGGGTTCCCAAGAAGCACGTATAATATGAGTTTTTTCACGTTTTGTCTTTCAGCCGAACTTAAGGGTATGCTTATTGTTTCTGTAGTGAATTGCGGCATTGAATGGATCCCCGGTATTCACAGGACCCGGCTCCCGATCGTAAGATGATTAAAACGAGCGGGCGGGCCAGGGCGGGCCGCGGTCACCCGAGGTGTCCACAATAAACCACTTACATAATCCAACGCGTCTCGAATCGTTATGACAACAATAAAATTCATTTTTTGCCTTTCACTTGTCCCCGCGCTCTCTTAAGTTTCAAATCAGCTTAAACTGGGCTTTTAATTCAATTAAACTTAGATTTTTTGTATACCTCATGGGAAACTTGTATAATGTGGATAAATACCTCTTTTTATCATGTACAATTTTACAACATTTTGTCATCATTTACAAGCATTACATCAGTATTGACCAGATCGCCTTTGAATCACACTTACAGAATTTCAAACATAACGTATTAGCAGGTTTTTTTCTTGTAAATGTTGAAATATTGATGTGTAAGTTCACCTAGCTAATAAAAATATTGAACTTCTTCCCAAGTTTTCGTAATGTATTAGCCAAGATTCGGAAGGTAGTTAGTGCGACATTAGAGCGACGTCTCGGTTCCCACGGCACTGTGCCTACTAGGCGTCGTTCATGGCGGTTCGTACCATGCGGTCTAGTGTTAGCAGAGTAAGAACCTTTAAATAAACAGCTGCAAATGTTCCGCGTCCAATAAAACAAAGCAGTACATTCCGAGCAACGTCGGATTTGATAATAATCAATGAGCCTTTCTTAACTTCACGCAGTGTTAAAAACGTTATTCGTAATCTTGAGATATAATTTCTCTTAAATGTGTTGTAAAAGCATAAAATGAGCATTATTTCAATTAAACCTTGGCGTACACAAAAAGTTTTTTTACAATGTTAAATAATTTTTAAATTAACAAAATTATTATTTGCAATTTTTTTAAACTGGTATTTTTTGAAATTTAATTTAGTTAAAAAGACTTTTCCAATCTATCAATAAATTTGTATTTCTGTGTTTCTGTAACTTTTACCTAGTGTTATATATGCATATCAATTATATGTGCTCAAAGCCAAAATAAATATATAAATCTATTTCTAGATATTTTTATCAGGAGGAGAGTCTACTGCATAACACAAAATAGAATAAACCCAAAACCGAATATTTATATTTATTTCCAATCGTAAATTAATAAAAAATGACTTTAAGCACATTTGGAACACGGGTATATTTTAGTCATAATTATTAAAATTTAAATAAAACCAAGTCTTTCGTTTTGAAACTGTCGACCCCGTGACAGGTGATGAAGTGTCCAGATATTACGCGGTCTTTGGTTCAATTCCAAGTCGAAAAAATGTTTATCATTTTTTCGATATGTTCGGCGAAAGATGAATATAAATTGGTATCTCTGTCTACCCCGTAGGAATTTAAACTCGGAAGGTTGATTGGTTTCGATTGACTAAATTTAAATTATTATTAAGTGCAAGCTCGTGCAATATGACGATTTCTATATGTCCCCAGGGTTTGTTTGCGAATACATCAGTAACAATATTGTTATTTTAAATAAATCAACTATTAGCTCAGTGGTTAGAACTTCTAATTTTAGGTTAGGATAACTTACCAATAAAAGCGATTTCCCGTACCCCGGTGACACTCCAGGGAAGAATACGAATTTAATGGCACATCACTCTTCAAAATTAGTCAAGCCATTTACGCTACATGAGGTCACAATGGAATAGATATGCATCTATACTACTCACATGTTCTTCGAGTAAGTAGCAAATGTTTTTAGTTTAAAATGATTGCATTGAAGAGGGAGGCGGACGACCAAACGTTTCATCTGATTCTGAGCGCCTAGACTATTCATGACGTAAGAGTTTAAGTTGTTTTGCTACTGTGTAACAAACAGTCGTTAACTCAGAGATCTAGCTAAATCAACTAAATCAGAGATACATTAATTTAAAATATTAAACTTCAATATATATAATATAAAATCTCTCAGGCAACTTTCAAATAGTCAATCTGAAAGTTAGGCAAGTTTTCGGTTTCGGGAGTGCGGCATCTCTGGCCATGCATAGCTGAGAGCATCTGTGTCAAGAGACGACGCAATATTCGAACCTCCCCGGGGCCACGAGCTTGTCGATTTAACTTCTCGCGCCGCATTGGCACCAGACCTCGGCCGACTCGAGTGGCCTGACAGTATTAAATTCACACTTATATAAGGAGCAGTCCCCTTATAGCCCCATATATTATTATTATTGCGTCATTTAAGTTAAGAAGATCTCAATATCGATATTTTTATGTACAAACTAGCAAATCGTGTAAAGTGATCACTGAAGCCCATGAACGTAAACAATTAGAATTGAGCCATATTAATTTGCCGAGACGTCAATATTGTTCATAGTTACATCTTGAAATATATTTCAAGATGTAACTATGAACACTATTGACGTCTCGAAGTTATAACTTAGGAAATGAATTTCTGATAGATCTCTTGCAAGCAACGGGCCAATATCAGCCAATATAAGCCAATATCTGCACAAGGATCTTAGGTTTTATGAAAGAAAAAACACAATTTTAACTTTAATAACATATACAAATATCATTTTTACTCTGCAATACTAATTAATTTGGTACTTTTCCCCGTTTTTATTGATACCTATTTGTTTTTATGAATATTTTATTGTAAATAATCAAAAATTGTTTACAAGTTTGTCGTTGTTTATAATAGGTAAATACATATGTCAAGTAGTAAGTTGTCAACACTTGTAAAATTGGTAATAGATTCGCGCGCACAGATGAAATGAGAGATGAGCTCGGCGTGCTATCTGCGATGAGATGTAAGGCGCGCGGCCGCGCACGGCAAAGCGCGCCGATCATATCGCGCGCCTTTCATCTGCCGCCGCGAGCTTACGCCACCGCTTGCTGACACAAAACGAATCTAATCGCTTGTTGCGTTCCGTAATTATATCAAATTACTGCTCATAATATATTAACCACCTTTAAAATGAAAAAGATGATTTGAAAGTTTAACTCCTTCAGTTTTGTTATACCGACGTCGACGTCGCTGGTGATGTGACAATCGTTTCCCTGGCAACGCCTTTCAACCGGCTAATGTTGTGAGATATTACATTCGCATAACCTTCGATAGCCGGTATACACTTTGCTTTTACACTGCCAGTCCTGGGTTCGATTCATCAATACAATTACAGTAAAATTTTATTAACAATACATAAGTTCTTATGTCCTTTACCTAATCTGCGGGTAATCAGGTGCAGCTATCGGTTATTCACCGAAGCTATTCTGAATCAAAAGTGACATATTTTGAACCTAACCGATAACACGGACATATATTTTATTTATTTATTATTAGGAAGACCTTCTTGTGTAAAAAAAAGACCAACAGCATTTTTTACATATTATAAATTTGATATTAAAAAATAGAAACAGCCAATAACAGATATTCACTTATAGTTTACATTTTACATTACTGTGTGAGCAGATAAAACAAGTAGTCTAAAAACGAGTTACAGTACTACCAAAAATAATTCAACTTAATTGATGACAATTTATTTTAATGAAAAAAAAGTTACGATAAAATGACTTTTATAGAATTATTTGTTGTATTAAAGATGTCTAGGTCTAAACTTTTTATATTTATATTAAGAAAGGAGCCAGCGCGCCATAAATGTGAAAGGAACGTGATGGTGCTCTGATTTCCTAGGTGCAGTGAATATTTTGTATAGAAGAGAGGAACAGTCAATACTACCGTTAATGATGTTTAATAAAAAGTTTACGTCTGCTACCTCGCGTCGAACAACAAGGGGGAGAATGGGAAATTTGGTGCAGCATGTCAAATAGTCATGTGATGTATATTTATAACGAAGACGATAACATAAATATTTCATAATTTTATTTTCTGTATATTTTCAATACGAGAGGTAGATATTGTAGGGTGGATTTCATACTTGACACGCGTATTTGAAAATGTTGCGTACAGTATATTATCTTGTAAGTTTTGACTTTCTTGAAGCTTTTCTATACACGCATTACAAACCCTAGTGCCTTATATGCTATAGTTATAATAGTACCAACATTGTTTTCGAACGTTAATATGTGATCATGGACTATTGTCCAGATCGCTCAATTTAAGACATTTTTATAACTAGTTGTGTTTTTGTAATTCAAAATACAAAAAATGTATCTGCGGAATTTTTTTTATCTTTATTTTTATTTCATTATTTCTTTATTAAATTTTATCACTAGCTGAGAAATAACACCTGTAATAGCATGCAGTTTAATTACAATTTAAGTGTAAGTAAGCAGCGTACTCTAGCGGCGAATGGAGAAAATTCCGTTTTCAGTGAGGGTGTCCGAGGGTTGTTTCACTGACTCGGCACGCCTAATACTGACATCTAACGGCAAACTATGAAATCATTATGCCTACCACAAAAGCATTATATAAAAGCATAAGGTTGTCCTGATTGTTGTTCATACATCGATCGAATGGAACAATGATTTGAGTACAATCGCTACGGAAATAATTATAAGTATTATTA
>DWLR01002318.1:0-15752 GCA_018246295.1 Papilio alexanor hazarajatica | reverse complement strand
CTTGGCATGGTATCCCTACAGACTTCTACCACGGTTTCCACGTATTTATCCACTTCTTTCTCTAGGCCTTGTATATTGTTTATACCCTTTATTGCGGCTGATGTTACGCCCTTCTCTTTCCATTTTGAGGTGAGTTTCTTGCGAAACTCACCCCAATCTACCTTTCTCGTATTGTACTCCCGGGTAGAGCTGACGATTTCCACGCCAAGATATTTCTGAAGATTTACTTCGAACAGGATTGCCCTGTGGTCCGAACTGGATATGTAATCGGCGAGACGCCAGTCCACCACCCTTCCGAGCAGAGCGGTGGCGCAGGCAGTGATGTCGACGCAGCTGGTATATCTCCGACCTCCGCGTATGGTATCGAAGGTAGGCTCAGACCCCTGGTTTAATACATGCAGACCCAGCTGGTCGAGCTTCTCGGCTAATTCCTGTCCCCGCCTATCCGTTTTGTGGCTGCCCCAGGAGATGTTCCACGCGTTCAGGTCACCGCCGAGTATCACGCCTGCGGTACCCAATCTCTCCACGACAGTGCCAATCTTGTCCAGGTGGGGTTCGATGGGCCCATTCGGCTCCAGGTAGACAGATACCAGGCCTATCTCCCACGTCCCAGTCCTCACTTTCGCAACTGCAATGTTGCATGTAGTGAGGTCCGGGCAGTGGGTGACAGGCATGGCATCGTCGAAGGTTTGTAACGGTTAGTAATACTAAAGAAACTAAGAGATAAATCTTAATAATAAGAATAAGATAAAAAAAAAAAACCGAGTATTGTCCGGTCACATTTGGCACACTGAAATTAAGACGGAGCGTAACGGTAAAAATATAACAAATTCCTGCATGCATCCATCTAGAAGGTAATTAGGTGCTGCGGTCACGATTACAGGCGAAGTGATAACATTAGACGTGTGAACCCATAATTTGATACAAAACTTGCGGTGCAATGAACTTGATGTAATTTGGTAAGTGGCCAGAAAATGATCTGACCACTTAAGTAACTAATTCTCTCACTAAATTGAGAGCAAAATAGCGTTCGTCTCTTTCTTCGCACGTTTTTAAGTGTAATTTAAATAGGGGATTGTTTTTATTGCCACTCAAAAGTTAATGATGCTTAATGTATCAATAGGATGTTATTATTATGACATTAACGGTAATATATATTCGTGAATAAAGTTAAAGCTGTTCGGCCCGCCGCCCAAACTTGCGCCGCGTGCCCCAATAAACCTGAATAAGTAACTGTAGCTCGAGATAGCGTAACAGGAACTTGACATATCGCAAGAACAATACGATTACGAAAACAGTTATAGGACATTTATTGCCGTGACTGAGTTAGCATGACCCTACAGTGCGCTGCAAGAGTAGTTATTTAATGCAGCTGTAGCAGTAAAACGTGACGTTCTGGGACAGTTCGTCGAGATGATTTGCTGTCGCCGCTCCAAGGGACTCGGGCCGTCTTCGGGGACATGGCTTTCGACGAGTATTTATTGATAGGGTTTACTAATGGACGTCGATACCATCTTTTCAAGAACAGATAATACTAATGTATCTGCTCATTGAATTTTTATGATGTTGCATAAATAGAATGTTAACAAAACTGTGTAATTATTTTAACCTCCGCTTTTAATCAATTATTGTTCCTTAAACATACCTTTCTTAGAAAATATTAACGTATTAGAAAATTGCAAACTTCACATAAACATGAAATATAGTTCTAAAAGTAGTAAGGTATGAATTGTGCGAGTATTATAAAGCTCTAATTGCTTTTCTAGAATTAATGTAGATGTAACAATTAGGACAAGCATCAAGAATTTCAATACGTTAAGTAAGAACGTAGAATATGTAAGCAATGACACTGCAACTAGGTATAATTTACACTTGCGGTATGTAAATTAAAAAGGCATATTATGTTGACCGTGACTTAAGTGCAAGCGCGCAGCTGACAGCTAACAGAACGAGAATAACTGAAGTGGCCCACAATGTGTCGTTACGGTTAGGTGGCATTAGCGGGGGCTGGTGCGCAGCTAACACGGGTTCAATGCCGACCGGCACGGTCAAACGGATTTGTACGACTTCATGGAATAACAGGGCAGTTGGGAGCATTTCTCGTGCCCGGCACCACGATACCGTCGCGCGAAACTTCGCGTGCGAATGACGTTGGTACGGGCATTATAGATCGCGCGACACGATTATAAAACAATGGAACCATATTGCAGACATCGGTTAATTCGCGATCGAGATTAGATCCGCTATTTAATGATGCCTAATAATTTTAAAAAAGTTTTGTTAATGTTCTATTTTAAAGCATTACATTTGCTGTGTAAAATGCAGTTTTGCTGTGAGATATGCCTTTGGAATTTGACCTACAATTTAATGATGTGCAAAATCGACATTAAAATATTGAAATAAACTGACACATAAAAACATGATTTGATGGTAAAACTGTATCTAAATATATGTCATTAACCTTGTTTATATAATTACAGACATAATTATTTTTTAGACAGTTGATTTTTACAAAGGTATAATGAATGACTAGACAAAGTCCATTACCTACATCAAGAAAGCTACTTGTAATGAGTCTAAATTATAGGTTATGACTAAGCTAAAATACCTACAATTGATTATAATTTTATTGCCTACATGTCGATTTTATCGCACGCACATGTTTCAATGTGCGAAATCAATAAGGACGGAAATTATTCAATACGGCGTTTTAGCGACCTGTAATAAGTTAATAACAGACGTGTTTATACAGGGGCTGCTTGCAATAGACTCTAGGCTAATTTTTAGTTGGTTTTGTCGTTTTGTTAATAAAAACGTGTACGTGTTTATACTTACATCTAAACTAGCTGTTGCCCGGTTCTCTGCGTGGAATTAAATAAAAACTGTGTATTCATTTTGATGTATCTATATTTTGATTTATCTAAAGATATGTAAGTGAAAACGTCTCGCGGGACGTCTCGCGGGAACTGTACATTTTTCGGAATTAAAAGTAACCAAAGTGCTATTCCAGATTATAACCAATTACTGTGCCAAACTTCATCCGTTTTAGCCTTTCTGGAGTTACCTGGTAACATATATCCATCTAAATATTCGCATTTATTATATTAATATAAACTAAAAACTTTAATACAAAAATGTTAATTACTCAAAGATAATCTTCCCGTTTGTACTTACCCTCGTGGCATCCAGATCGCGATCAAGTATCCGACAGTTAAGTTTTAAAGCCTGAAAGGTGCCACCCAGACTTTAGAAATTCGACATTATACATTTCATATCGAAAGTGCATTAATTAATCCTTAGTATTGCTTACTCTGAAAATTTATAACTCAGTTTTTAAATTGTATATCGACAAGACTAACATTATCCAAATAATGAAAGTAAGCTTCATAAATTTATGATTTAATTAAAATTGCAGTTGACATAGCTATGATATTTGAAATAAAATAAAGAAATAAGCGTCTTTCAACCTTCGCTTAAGTTATGAATTATTCATTGAAAAGATGAATAGTACTAAAATAGTAAAAGAGCTAACATAAATATTAACATCGCTGTTAAATGAACACATCAGGCTATTTTTATTCTTTGATGCTATTTTAAGGTTGAAACGAAGCGAAACGTAGGATGATAATTCTTTGCAGCTCGTTGAACTTCTTTTATTATCAGTAACCTAGAAATGGCTGAGAGAGCGTTCTAGTTAAAGATGGATATATTGCAAATTTTTATTTTTTTAATATGCGCAATAAATGTTAATGGATATCTATATTTTAAACGGAAATTACGCTGTTTTATCTTAAGATATAATGGATGTGATTATTAAATAAAAATAAATTAAATAAATAAATATAAAATGTATCTACAAAAAAGTAAGGCGGAGTGCCAATCAAAATAAGGGTGTAGTGATTAAATAAAAAAGGCCGATGAGAACAGAAGTTGAGTTGTATCTAGCTGTTTCATAACAACTAAGTAAAAAAGTATAAAAGTCAAGGATGCAGGGATCCGCAGGATGCGGTTGGCCATCCTTGAGAGCAATGTTCAAAGGTAATGAAAATTTAAATCCATAATCTCTGCCTACTCCTTCTGGGTAACGGCGTGAGTGTATATGGTATTTATTTCAACTAATATGAAGGAAGCAATTCATCGTATTTGCAATGGTCAATGTCCTGGCGCTCGCGTATATTTAAACGACATAAGTAACTCGAGTTCCCTTGCTGGCGCCAATTAAAACGCTAATTGCGATTTTTAAGCGCTGATTTATCACGTGTTCGGCGGCTGTACGGAAAT
Source organism: Papilio alexanor hazarajatica (assembly GCA_018246295.1). Taxonomy (NCBI): domain Eukaryota; kingdom Metazoa; phylum Arthropoda; class Insecta; order Lepidoptera; family Papilionidae; genus Papilio; species Papilio alexanor. Next base: position 11,471 of record DWLR01002318.1, on the reverse strand, counting down.
CTGTTTATAAGAGATAAAAGTAATAATGTAACATGTGAAATTGGTTAGCCTCTTATTTAATATAAAAATAAGCTTTAAAAAATCTATTCAATATTCACCTATTTAATAATTATACTAAATTGTCTAACATGTATTTAATATGTATTTAATTCAAAACCGAATTAGATTTAATAACGCATATTGAATAGTAAGAGGTAGAATTTCTTTCTTATCTGGATCATATATTAGTATTACTCTCTAACCGATCTATTCGCATCATAACAGGCGCGGTTATTTTTCAGTATTTAAAGATTTCATAGTACTGAACTTTATCAATAAATAATACGGGCTGAATGGCAATCAGTCCTGGCTTATAATATTTACAGAGGGACCATCGAAGAATTCGTTAATCTCGACTATTTTTTTTTTAAATTTATGATTGAAGAATTTAAAAAATTAATAAATAATGTAGAAACACTATCTGCCCTGAAGTCATTACACTTTTCACTGCATTAGTAGTTCATGAATTCAGTTGGATACATTAGGTCTTGACAGACAATGATAATGAAAAACTCTTTGCGGAATACACTTCAAGCCGTTTAAAGGTCATGGGACAGATACGTTCAAAGATCCACGTAAAAAGCTAATGCGCTCGTATACGCGCATTAACTCGGTCATTGTATAATCTCATCACTTCCACGCACTCCGATGAAGTGAACCGATATCACCCATTTCTAGTACTGATACAACGGTTATATTTCTGAAGCAATTATTCTGATGAAAAAGTTGTGACGTTTATTAAATTCTGTTAGGAAATTTCGGAGTTATCTATAAATTATTCGTACTATTCTCGAATATATCCAACAGTGGTAGAGCTAGCAACATCCTAGTAACAAGATTTCACAAGACAGCTGTAAAGTATAGGTATTTATACCTCTGCGTTTCTTCTGATGAGTGAGGTTCACATGCCTCAATCTGTGTGTTTCGCTTTTAAACACGGAAGGAAACCATTATTTTTAAATTAAGATATTTCACTTGAATTAAAAAGTCATCCTACAGGGCCTTTGAATTCTCACGTGTAATTACTAATTCTTGTCAAAGTTAAAATTCGAAGTGATACCATAAATAAGATCAAAATCAAGAATTGTTTAAGTAAAAGAAAATAAATATGTTACTTAAGAAACGCTGAACTCATTATTATTTTGTAATTGAAAGTTAAGTAACGACGTTCATCAATGTTAATTCTTTTTTTATCATTAAGTTAAGCGGTACATGAGACTGGACCACATATGTTCACGTTGTAGCGAGTCTCTTCATTACGACACCTGCATATCAAGTCTTGAATATGATCTCCAATTCAAAAGAAAAAAAAACATCAGTCACTTAAAGTGAAGACAGATAAGATTAAAGTAACTGAAAGACACTGCATGTATTTTTGTGTGTTATTTAATTCAACCTTTATAGGTTTCCACGACTGTCTTAATAGTAGGTACCTAATTTTATATTGGTTTTTTAAAAACTATTCGCAAGTATTAAGCATATTTACGCAGAAGATAAAATAAGCTCACATTAAATTTCTAATTTCAATAAAACCATGATAGACCACGAGCAACAAAATGAAACTCTAGCTTTTAATAACGTTCTTGTAATTATTAGTTGTTTACCAGTACGAGCGTGTTATGAAATAATGAACGAACATAACGTATCTCCATATTTCATATGTACATCAACATACCAAATCTCCCGTTACCGAAGTAAAATTAATATCTACCTAGCCTCCGGACGGGCGGGTGGACGTATTTTTAAATAGTGAAAAATGATCGTCGACCACGGGGCCCGTTTATGATCTCGAGATTCCAATTTGTATATAATTATGAAGTTAAATCGCTTGTTTATATCGATGTATGTTATTATAAAATGCCAACATACATAGATTTATTATAGCGCATTACGAAACGATTATCGGAAACGTGTTAATTATTCAATGTATAAAATTTTATCTATTAAATCACTAATTTAATCGATAAAATTTTTACACTTATATACTGTTTATAGTATATTTTATCTTAGTTTTATACGCAAACATAGTATTGATTAATGACGTTTTCACCACAAATATTACTTAGCAATCCTGTGCACCCCTTACAATTATTAAGTTGTAATTACGAAATATTGTTTTATACGAGAATGAAATATAAATATATATTCAAGCTCTGGAGAAAAGTGGAGTCGTGATGAAGTAATCTCATTAAGGACACACGATATGAGATCAGTAAAAAGATCATTGAGCAGAGACGTGCAATGGGCCTGGTGTTATATTGGCGGAAGCGGACGAAGGCTGCGCGGCCGCGGGCGGCGTGAGAAATACGCCTCAAGACTATGCCGGAGCGTGCATATCCTATTTTTGATGCAAATGCGCTAGAGAATCCCCCACTATCTAACTACCAACTGCTTCCGCTTCATATATATTTCACCTCTCTTAATAAGTGCAATAGAGTTTAATCTTTTATCAAAGATTCGCATTAAGACTTAGGCCACCAAATGCACTTAATAGACGATGTCAAAAGATTTTTACAGTGCGTCAACCACCGGGTTCAAAAACTATAATCAATAATCAAATTGGTATAATTCTTCCGTTTCTAGGGATAAGAAATATAAAAACATAGTGTAAAATAATAGTATCGGTTGTTTCGTGGCAATGTTGACATTATCAACTTTTTGACCCGTTGCCGCGAGCAACACCTATTTTTATTTATAAGTCACAGTCACAGTTTACTCTCATTACAAATTCTTTAACCCCAAACAGGGCTTATCATAAGTGTAGTGTCATCTTAGCTTATTAATATGTCAATTTTCGGAATTTCTTCGGAACCTAGGGTCAATGATGTTCAGAATTAAATGGGAACCACTTGCGAATGTCCCCCTTCCAACAAAACTTTTTAAAGTCGGTTCATAAATGAAGAAGTTCTGCGGTTACAAACATAAAAAAAATACATCTAAATTGAGAACATCCTCCTTTTTATTTAAGTCGTCTGAAAACTGAATTCTCTCTCCTTACGACCGTGACTTGCTTAATGGAATCCTAGACGATTCCTGGAAATTATCCCTTTATATTTGAAAGCACTAAGATACTTTTCTCACACGGATTGCAATATTAACCGTTTAGTTCAATGTATGCGCCAACCGCGGAAACAACTGTCTGTGTATATTTAAATTAGTTTCTTTTAAATAAATGAACTCTGGTGTTCTGTAAACCTCTTTTGGAAAGCTTATGTTGTAAATACATCAACGTCAATTACAGATAAATTACACACCGCGCACCGGCCAGTTGCACGAGTAATCTTAACGTGCGAGTAATTGAAAATAACCAATACCGGTTGTTAAAATTGACAACGCAGACATTGTTAAACGATAGTTTGAGTATGAACAAAGCGACTAGTAGTCTTAGTTAAAGACCTTCTCAACACTAATAACGGTATACTTAGTAACATAATAAAACTACTTACCCCTAAAAAAGGGTGCTAATTTGCAAGAAATCTTATTTCTAAAGTTATAAACTATTAGGACCACAAAATACACTCAGTCAATAAGACAACGATGTCATGTGCATAGCACCTGACATCGTTGACCTGTTAATGTTAATATAAATTAAATCACGACAAATATTGGACAATTTGATTTATAGCCCCAAACACCTCAATAGGGTCAGATGAAAGAGGCTAATATTATATTCGGGTAATTGTCACCAAAAATTATCAGAATGATTGACGACCAGGAAATTAAAGTTTTATAAGTCGGAATTGCCAATTAAGATGTGACACTCACACTGAACTCTGCAAATAAAACAGAAAAAAAGCAAATCGCGAATTATACGAAGAGAAAAAATCTTCAAAAAATCAGGGTCAAGTGAATCTGTCAGGCGAGCGGTCAGGAGTATGACACGCGTCCAGAGGCCAGCCGTGAGAAGATTGAATTCGACAGGCGAAATTATATTGTTGGAATTAAAAGCGTTTAATCAAAAGAACGAGCGCGCGTCGCGATGCGCTGGCCAACAAAAGCCGCGCCTGTCATGCCGAACGTTGAAGACTTGCGCCCGATCACGACCGAGACATCGAAAATCAATAATCGAATGATTTAGCCACCGCGCCTCGTGCGAACCTGATTAGGCACGATGATGCCGAAAGCCCGCCGATAGATTATCGTTCAACAGCCAATTCACACGACCATATTATTTCTAGACATGTAACGGTCGGACACATATTTTTCAATGATACCTATCTTACGAAACCGCGCACGACAATCCGATTTACAGTAACACACTCGATATCAACGGCAATAAAGCGGCCGTATAGAGCTAAGTGGCCTGTAGGTCTCTCGGTACATAATAGTATATGCGTCTGATAACAGACTGGTGCCGTTTTGCAAATGATGTTTTGAAGCTATAAATGAATAATCCGTAAGCGTCGGCTTCGTAGGCGGTAATCAAATTAGACACAAGTTCCTATTAGATAGCGAAAATGGGGATGAAATGGTATTAGAGGTTTGTTCAATAAATATTGCCGTTTATAGATAGCTATACATATTGACATATATTTGCTTTCACTTTGATAGAGTTCTTACTAAAACTAATGCTTGAGAGATTACATTGGCTATTACGAAAAGAAAATGGCACATTTTATTACATTAATTAAATTCCAATTTTAAGGTACATCCTAATTGTATTATAGTAAAATACAGTTACGTAAATAGATTTAAGAGTTCAACTTCGCCGATCGATAAGATTGCTTCGAGAACCATCACTACTTAGTAATTAAAATACGGTGACGTGCTCACCACCTGTCGTAGCTTTGCCTAGTTTTAGTAAGTTCTAGCATAAAGTAGGTTCAAAAAACAAACACATCCACAATTAATCAACCTATTAGGGCAATAAGGTCGCGAGAGTTTACTTTTTATATCAAAATACTAATTTTGTTTAAGTGTGCCAGAGAACTCGAAAGGAATTAAACGCGTGGGCGATAATATTTTATCGAGTAGAAATATTTTAGGGAAACAACCATAATAGTCATTAGAGTATTGAAAGGCGAGTGGTGGGTGTCCGCCCGCTGGTTTTAATTAGTTCTAACATAATAAATATACAAATATCTGTGAAACGGACTTACTATTTATTCATGAGTTTGCGTCTTGTTTGATTATTACCCCGTTGCTGTGATGTAGTGAACATTTACGGTTTATTAAAATTTTAATGTAAGACTATTTAGTAGAAACGTCAATAGTGCGATAACTCAAAGACTTAATTTACTTCTTTATATATTCATATTAAAAAGTGTGTAAAAAGAAATGGCAGCGAGTATACATTTACATTCTGTTTGAAGCCTTGGGCACCTGTGGATGACGGTGTAATACGTTATGAGAATCAATGGAAAACAATGTCTATTATTATTCATAAAGACTGAAGGAAAAAAGCGATGTGTTTGCTTCAATATTAAGACGGTGGTGATTTATATTTAGAGTAATTACGACACTTTTTTTAAATTTTATTTTCTTTAACTTAAACTTTTATAGGCATAATTTATGCTTAGATATTTATTTTAGTTAATTTATTTAGGGGTAATGAGACGTCACAAAAATGTAAAAGATTATTTGAAATTAGACACCAGCAAAATCGAATAGTGGCAAATATATTATTGAATAAACATTTTATGTATAATGGATAAATCTTTTAATAGTCCAACCACTCTATGCAAAGCAATGCTGCGATCTAAGACTGAAGTCGTGAAATGTAAAGTTTAATTGGAAGGAATGCATCACCTAATTGAACCTTACATAGCAGTCGTGAAATATCAATTACTAGATTATTTCGGGTTACAAGAGCCTTCGACCATCAGAATACTTAGTTCAATAAAGTTTTATTATTACTGTGAAATTTTTTTTAGACTTTTTATCTCCGTCAATTTTCATACTATTATTTTATATGAAAGAAGGGAACAAACGAGCAAGCGATACCTCCTAAAGTTGTGAAGTTACTGCCGAGGAGGTATGTGTAAAGATGTGTATGAAATTTATGCACTGCATTGGTGTCATCTTCACCCTATTTAGTTTAAAACGACACAAAATTTATACAAAAATTAACCTTCTATTTACGAACTTTCTCCGATAACTGCTTGTAAACTTGTGTTTGCAAAAGCAATAAACATTAAAGTTGATAAATTATTTCTCTCCGATTTAGTTATATGAGTGCTCGACTCTGTATTAACGTAGCAATTTTTAGGCTACATCACTCTTCGTAAATTTATTTGGATTAGGTTAATTATCTGTAATTTATTAATACAAGTTGATTCAAAAGCTATTCATTTTGAAAACTTTGATTTTGTATTTTATGTATAATATACATCAATTTGTCGCAGTTATCTAAACTATACAGTTGTTTTTGGGTCACGGCATACACTTTTACTAGGAAATCAAAGAATACTATAGATAAAAGAAAAGAATTACCATAATAATCAATATTGGTAAAATATCATAGCTTGGGTGGCCACGCGTCTACGTTCATTCATTTCAAAATGAATGGGAACTAGAGGCATAAACTTAAATAACACAAATATTAACACCGCAACAATAACGAATTAATGATGACTCGAAAAAAACACTACTGTAGTACGTGTTATCCGGGATCGCAACATTCGGCGCATCCCTATTCAATAAAATGAAAAAGATGCAAAAGGTTACAAAATGGAAGGAGATAATCGTATCTTCAATAGACCATCGGGTCTATTGAATTAAACAAGTTACTACGACGAGTCCAACTATTTGTACATTTTTAAAAGAGCGATGAACTTTTTATGCGAAATAGTAGTTTTTTGATGAAGTTGTTATTGGGATGATGTCATTTCTTCGAAATACTATATTTTATTAGTAAACTAATGTCCGAATAAAAAACTTCGACATCTTTATTCATCATAACTGTAAATTATAATAACAACAATTATTATAGAAATGACAAGAACAAATTCATGCTTAATTCAATTTAAAGTGGGACAAGATGAACTAAAGTCACGGTCAGTACGAGTTTCGCGAGTAACAGCCGACTCATCCTTCTCTTAACCGTATAAAAATGCCGCAATAGAAAAACAGCCGGGCGGTGCTCGCTGGAACAAAGTGTAATTACAATTCGTGAGGTATCAATGAGTGGTGCAATTACGTCAGCGGGCTCTATATAATCGGTGCTGGGAGCGTATTTCCCGGGTGTTTCGCCGACGTCTCTAAAATAATCTGCCATTATCATAATTCATATCGGAGCGATAGGAGCAGACTTAATGATGGACCCCGGCCCTGCCCAGCTTTGCGCGTATGCCCCTGCGACGGTAATGGACGTATGGGACTCTATCCGCTGTGCCGATATACAAGAACAAAGAGTACATTTTCATGTGTTATTGTACTAAAGTAACTTACACTGAGCATATGATCAAATATTACGCAAAGCATCGGTGACATGAGGAAATAATAAATAGTAAGTCTCCGGCAAGAAACTTCTTTCTTCAAGACTTCTTATCCAATAATATTTATTCATAAACAGCAAATACTTAATTTTAAACAAAAATCAATATGCCCTACTGACTGTACCTCTATGACACATTAGGGTACAATACGAAATGAATGACATCCCGCTCTTTAAAATAGAACCAGCCGTTTAGACTACAGGTCACAATGGGTCGGACGTACATAAATATATACATAGTCGCCATACACATTACCCTACTGTCATTCGGATAAAAATGCAGTCTGTCCTATAAAATACACATTTACTAGCCTTTTCCACATAAAGTTATTTCTTGTACCGTTGAAATTACTTGACTACAACATAAAATCTGAATGTATTAAAATACCTATGTTTATAAAAACTCATTAAAATCTACAATAAGACCAATTCCCCGGAACGCCCATAAGTTTCATTAGCCCAGACAATGACTAATGAAATTTAGCGTTTTCAACTGATATCAGTCTTTTTTGCCTACGGTTATATTTATTTGCAAAATTAAAAATTATATATATAAAAATGGATGTAAAAACTATTCAACCATTTACGACAGTTCTAGCCTACATTGCAGTAGCTGTTTAATATCATATAAAACGAATCATGTTTCGTTCGGGAATGCCTTTCACTTTTATCTTTTTTTGCATTAAATGAAGTCCATGGAATAAAAAGAAGTCAGGCTTGTTTAAAAATATAAATAGAACGCTCCCGTTCACCGACAATCGATAGGTGTAAAAGGAATACTAGCAGGTCCATTTTGAATTCAATTGTATTGTCACTTGGAATACCGCGCTGTTGTATTTATTATACAGTAAATAAATTGTATTTTTTATATAATATTAAATTGTGGCTTAGTGATCGAAATGCTCGACAGATGTGCCTCGAGTAAAATATTTATGTAACTCAATTATTCAACCACTTTGTGGGGTGTACGTGCAGAGATTAATAAAAAACCTATAGGCTTTACCTTATATATTTCAGTCGAATCCACTTTCTAATACTATAAATAATATTCCGGGACATTATCGACACACGGTCATCTGATCCCAAACTAAGCGGAGCTTGTGCTATGGAAACCAGATAACTGGTATACTACAAATATTATTACTTTTCTTTTGTAAATACATACATATGATAACAAATGTTTGTCCTGGGTGGGAATCGAACCCACAGCCTGCGACGTGAAAAGCAAGTGTCTTACCACTGCGCCAACCGGTCAGTCGCAATACAGGATCAATGTTTTTCGAATTACATTAGTTATTATGGATAGATGGTACTTTTAAGGTTCCGTACAGCAGAAATTTTCTATTCAAAGAGAATGTATGTTGTATTTTTCTTTCTATTACATGACTAACATATCGTACTTGCTATTTAAATAATTTTTAAATGAACGTACGTATTAAATTGGATTTTAAGAAAGTCGAATGTTTTTACATTTATAATAATTTATTTGAATTCCGTTTTATTCCATTTTTCAATGGAGACAGTATCAGAGAAGAGCAATGACATTTTAAACTATAAATAATTTCCATGAGAAAATATTATGACGCTATCTTTGTAAAATGAATGCTAGTAAAACAAAAACATATATTTATAAATTAATAGAACGCTTTCCGCTCTTAGTTTTCTTTCATGGAGTTACGAATTTTAAATTGTTAAACTAAATCCGATTATCTTAAAAATCCTCGTATGAAGTTTAAAAACGCATTAAAAACCAAAGGATGTGATCACGGTTAAAACTGACGTAAGAAATATACATAATCTATTCACACTATTATAGTATAGCAGTAACGACTTTACGAGTTTGTATGTTTAGATATTTTAAAGAAAAACAAAAATATATGTATCAAATTACCTAAAAAATATTTACGTTATTTAAATCTTTATATAACAATAATAAATAATAACTTACAACAATAAGTTCTCGTATTCATAAAATTACTGTTATAAAAATTAAAACCAGTTCTTGAAACCTCTACCGGACATTGCCTTATTAAACTAAAAACGCAGGAACAACTTTCGTCAGAAGATAATAATGTAATTCAATATAAGTTTTCATTATTATTAAATCTTAAAAGCTTGATCAGAGGTATGTTATGAATGAGACGAAATTTTATTATTTTAACCAACATAATAATCGCAGTCTTAGTAAGAACACATTTTAAAAACAGTGCTGTAACCTGCTTAGGATATATTTTTGGATGTTTAGACTAGAATGTATTTGTAAATCATCGAAAGAATACTTTATCATGACTTAAAATGAAATAACAACTAAACGTATCAAATAATTAAGCAAGTGAGCGAGCAAGCGTTTGATTTATATGACGTTAAATATCCCACTAGAGAAAAGTTTCGTTATAAGTTCTCTTGATATGCATATCTCATGGTAAAAGCTTTGTTTTATAAACCTTACATTCTAATACATCGCGAAGGTTTAATCGAATACGGTAAGTGCTTCTGTTTTTACGACTTACATTAGCTCGATTTACATAAAGTTTATCGTACACACGGTTGGCAAATTATTGTAGTGTAGATCGTAAGCACTACGCCGAGTATCAAACTTTAAATTTGCCAATATGTACTTAAAATTCTGAGAAAGATTCATGAATTCTTACGGAATAACGGTCTTTGTGTAGAATTCATAGATAAGGTCAGATTAACAGTAATAGTAAATATAAAAAAGCTATGTCCATCGTTATGAATTTGTTATTGAACTCGTATATTTGCATAAACAATGAATAAAATAAAAAAGAAGTAGCTGGTTTTATCTTGAAGAGACGCGACACTTCTAAGAGTGATATCATCGGAGTCGCTGATATTATGATAAAATGCGAGTCCTGTATCATTAAGTCATGAATGGCGTTCATTTATTGCAAATTCATCGCCAGTTAACTAATTAATACGTTACTCCTGTTGCGGTATTTTTGCTGAAAGTAGAAAGCGAGTAGGAAGCTCGTAAAATGGGAAAGGTATTGGTATATTATTACAAGCGTGCTAATTATCCAATCTGATGGAATTTCGACGACCTTATTTAAGAAAATGCTACATCGAAACGTTTTATACGAAAATAATGAGGCTCTTTAAAAAAATGCGGTTTTAAAGATGATTAAACTGAATGAAAGAATTTTATCAGGTTGGCAACTAATAAACCCGCCATCTCACAGTAAAATATTATTTTATTTTTTAGAGAACTAAATACAATTATTTCTCAATAATGTAAGAACCATCGTTTTCTATCACCTGTCGCGAACGCGTTGGCAAAGACATAATATCTTTCCTGTAGAAGTCTTTCGGTTTTTGATTGAAGAAGTCAGTGAGTTCGGTTTTCAGATGATCCTCATCCATTACTTTTTTGTCTTTTAAATAATTAGATAGCCAACGAAACAAGTGGAAATCAGAAGGCATAAGGTCTGGTAAATATGGTGGGTGGGGAAGGACAGTCCATCCAAGTGAAATTATTTTTTCACGAGTCATTTTAGCTATATGGGGTCGGGCGTTGTCATGTAAGAAGTACACTTTACTTTGATTTTTTGGTAATCTAGTCGCAATACGACCCAGTTGGTCACAGTAAATCTCAGCTGTGATTGTACCGTTAGTTGGCAAGAGCTCCCAGTAAATAATTCCATTTATTCCTCAACACACACAAAAGAACCTTTTTACTTGTGTCCGGTTTTGACGTCGGTACACCCGTTTCCCCAGCTCGAAGCCACTGGCGCTTGCGGGTATAGTTTACATACCGGACCCTCTTTTCATCCCCTGTGATAACATCACGCAGCCACTCAGTAGTACGATGAAAACTTAACAACTCCATACATGTGTCGGCTTTCTTCTGAAGTTGTAATCTCGTTAGTTCATGTGGCAACCAAGTAGAATATTTCCAAGTAAAACCCAAGGCGTGGAGATGATTTTCTATTGCAGTGTGTGAGCAGTGAAGTTGTTCTGCCAAACAGCGCGAACTTAA
>DWLR01002317.1:0-15758 GCA_018246295.1 Papilio alexanor hazarajatica | reverse complement strand
CAACCGATAAATAATAATAGACGATATGTTTTAATAATCAAATCTATAAATAAACTTTGACCATAGTGCCATAAATTTCAGCGGGATACCGTATTCGGGTTCGTAACGAGTTCGGGGTCTTGCCGCGCTGAATGGGTTTGCAAATCACGCGCATCCTTTACAGTTTATTTTTTCATCCTTTACATGATAAGCACAAAAAAAGAAACTAAAAGGAATAGAATATTCGACTATAACTTTAATACTTATTTAACTATGGTGTTTCGTACCTTTTGTTGCGGAATTGAATGTCAATATGGCACGTTAATTATAATATACTTATAGATAATCTAGGTTCGTAATAGTGAACAAGTTTTTTTTTTTAATTCGGTCCAGTAGTTTCATAGTTAACCCACTAAAAGCGCAAAGAAATTATTCCTCTGTACACAATGTCAGTCTATTTTATTAAGAAAATGTAGTACCCGAATAAAAAATTTTAATATGATAAATGTCAATTTTTTCGGATTTTCGTATATGAGAAAACATTTTGTTTCACATTTGGGACACAAATATCTACGTTACTTACACAATCAATGGTCATATTCTCAAATAGAACAATTCAATTAAAACTACAACAAAATTCATTCAATCTATTATAATAATATTTCTGACTAACAACCCGCTCCGATTCGCTCGGATAGAAAGATAGACAAAAAGTATATAGCTTAGGTTACTCTGTTATAGAATTTCTATAATTAGTTCACTAGTTTCTTAGAGTATTCTTAAGAAATAATAAAATCAACCTCAGCAGCTCTTTATAATATTAGTATAGACTTAGAATTAACTATGTAAACACGGTAAAGAAAAAGAATGTGCCATCAAATGTAAGATTAAACGGAGCCATGAAACAACGCCACGGGCAAAAATCTAAACTGGACGGTTTAATAGAGACCCTCTCAGATAAATGTCAGTGTTTATCAACGTTGGTGTCTGTATCTCGAACAAGTTAATAAAAGTTGCCAACAAGCCGTTGTGCTGAGGTTGTAAAAAACTATATCGTAACGGTAACACTAACAACGGTGTCATTGAAAAACTCTAACAATTGAATATTTCGTATCGATTTCACCGTGGCAAAAACCAATCGATTGAAAAATCGGTTACGAGTATAATAATCGATTATGTAAAAAAATACAGTCTTTTTACTTTACTTTTTACGGATAGAAGAAGTAAGATTTTAAAGTGTTCGTGTTTATCTTTGTCCTAACTTTTTAAGAACAATCTCGTAACTGCTTGCCTAAAATGAAGAAGTTTTCACATTGTAAATGGTAGACTGAAAAGTCTTTTTAAAAGTTCTATTTTTAATATTTATATTTTACTAATCCTTTTGCGAATTTATTAAGTAAAACCACTTTCATTAATTACATGACATTTATAAACCCTGACTGGTAACAAAAACACACTTAGATACATAAATCCGCTTAGCAAATAATTTGCATATTACATTATTCTACTCATATAAATAATTTGTACACTAAATTGTTATAGCCAAGAACGTTATTTTATCAAAATTGTTAAGGTCTCCAATAGTTATTTCTGGTATATCAGAAGCACTTGGGTATTGGACACGACCAAAAATTATAATGTAGTACCAAAAATGTGTCCGTAAAAGATGATCCTACAACATTGTTTTGTTTGTTAATAAACAAGATGATTATTGTAGTCTAGTTTAGTATCTTTAAATACAAGCGTCTTAGAAATGTATCAAGTGGAAAAACATTCATAGGAAAGTAGTCATATTTATTGAAGATTTAAGTATATAAAAACGAGAAAGATGGACAAAGACAGCGCATAAACAAAAAATGAAAAACAAATAATACGCAATAAAAACTGAGATCATGTCTTTAATTTGTTTTATCTCTTTTCGTACTCAAGAGAGCGACCGCTACAGTTTAAACATCACAATAAATACTTGTTCATAAACGATTTCGATGTAAGAAAGACATTGTCTGGTTTTCTCGTAAATAAGTTTTTTTCATGAAACGCAAAAACTTACAATAAATCGTCGAAGCGGTGTAAAAAGAGCGAGCACGCTTCATACAACCGGCTTTCTAAGCAGACGCGAGGCGATCTGTAACTGGGCCGGCCGCGCGCCGCCGCGTCGCGCTGTGGGTATATAATTGAAGAAATCTCCGCAACTCAGCAATTACATCTGCCTTAATTTACAAGCGTAAGCGTTTCAAAAGTTGAGGCTGGCCCAATGTCTCCACAGGAAGGCCTTTTTTTTCTTACGGTTGAGTCTTTTCACTGATAATTAAAATGATTTATGACCGTCGTATAAATTATAACATCAATAATTAAAAACGTTTAAGGCTTCATTTTTTAAACTATCGTTCTAAATTTTGGTACGTCGATCTTACAATACTACTGTCCATTTCTACCTGTAAGTCTACTTGTACATAAATGGTATAAAATATGATTAATAAAATGTTATTATTTTCAGTTATGCAGAGAAGTAATTTCTGGACTAGTGCTAATAAAATGTATATTCTGAGGTAACAAATCAAGGTTTTCTCGTACTTCAATACATGAACCGACTGATTAGAGAGCGTTGAATCTATTAACATGCAAGACCTACACAGGTAGTCATTTATTCAATCAAAAAAAAAACAATCGAATGAGTAAAAAATTCGTCTGTATAGTTCTTGAATTGATCTATTAGTGCATCTCTATTAGGGCTTCTATCATTCATTTATACGTGTATAAAATCGCTCCCCGCTTTTGATTCGGACCCGCGTCGCTTTACACCGCTGAACGTGTACCGCAAAAGTACTTTCACGAGAATAAAACCATAAAAACATTACGCTTTGCTACTAACATACAATAGCAAACATTACAAAAAAGATTCACATTAAATAAAATACCGAAGCGACGCGAAAACTTCGTTATAACACGCACATTGATATTTACAAATACAACACAGAACCGTTTATTGCTCAGCAAGATCTATACGAGAACGTACGAAAAAAAGGAGATTTATTTCATTATTAAACATGGTCCTTCCTAGGACCCGTCTTCATAGTTAAACTACCGTTAACCAATCCTGACACCTCATTAAATCTAAGACTTAAATGCAAATCCAGTCGTTGCTGTCTTTTGAACAACAACAAAGACTTACGGGCAGTTAAATCTGAAACATAACGATTCCAAGTTTAAATTGTTGTGTCAAATAAAAATATTGTTTATAGGATAATACAAATAGCATTCATGTTCCTTATATTTTCAATAACAATAACAATGCTGATATATAACATAGATGTAGCGATAACTCGTTTACAATATGCTATGAAGTTAAAATACACGTTGATCTTAACATTGTACTCGAAGTTAATTATTAATGTTAAGGGTTAATACACCTCTGATACCATAATTTTATATACTTAGGGACTACTGACAGAATTACATACATAAATTACATCAAATTCATATTTACAGTCTGTCAAATAATTTAAAGTCTAGACAGATAAGACAAATAATACACATGTACACAAATTATTAATCTTATTTTTAACAAACAATTAATCCACAAAAGCTCTTCCGTCAACATCTTCTTTGCGCTGCTTGCAGCTACCTTCTGCTTCGAATACAAACATCTGTAGAATCGCTCAGCACCAGTGATGCCACTAAGAGACCACGGGAATATTATAAAGAAACCCGTGAATTCTTCCAGTGCCATTGCCTGTGCGTACAGCGAGTGGTGACGCCTTCTTTATTATATTCTCTTCTATTCTTCTTCCCTCTTTCCATTCTTGTAGTATACAGTTCATTCTCCCGTTTATTAGATTTCCCCTTTAAGTAGGTTACAATAAAAAATACAAACAATATTTTCTTTAAAGGATGACTTCAATGGTAATAATATACATATCCTGTGGTATCTGAGAGAGAGACAATAATTCCAAAAGGGCAGTTTTTCAGTATGAGCAAAGTTCATCAAATTATATTAAAGGAAGTGAAGCATATTAACAACCCAACCAAATGGATTTATTTTATCTATTTTAATAAAAATTGAGCTTCTTACAGAAAATATAGTGTTAGTGAAAATGTTACGTAACATGTAAATTCGACAAAATTGGAATTATCGGCTTTCTCCCAGACACCACAAACATTTGCTGTAGGAATAAAATTAAGCGTCGCTTTGGTGGTCACCACCGTGAACCTTGTACATTTTCGATTTATGAGGTGATCGGAAGCCAATTTCCCTTCCCATCCAGCAGTCTTAATTTAAACAAGGGCAATATGGCATTGACAATCATGCCGATACTAACACACAAATCTGCAATTTATAAAATAAATACGATCTAATTATAAAATAAATTTGACAACAGATAATCATTATTGATGTCTAGATAAATGATATTCAAAGATCGCTACAAGTGCATTGACCTTTTAAAAGACAATACAGTTGTCGAGGAGTAGGCATTATAAACGTCGGAGTACAAGATACGACCGGCGCTCGAGCGGTCACCTGCGGATCTATTGAGATGGCCATCCGGCGTGCGCCAGCGCAATTAAAATTAATGAACCCCGCAGCAACCACTACACGTCAAAAAATACGGGTGTCACCGTAGCTATAAAAGCTATGACTGTTAATCATAACAATAACGCTATTTGGAACAAAAAACAAGATTAAATAATTTGTAGTTAAAGTTACGAATCAATTTTTGTTAGTGCTCTAATTACTAGATCGCGTTACGTTTAAACACATTTCGTGACGAGAGAAGGGGTCATGTGTTTCATTACTCTAAACTCATTTTTAATATGAATCAACGTGAAACGTCTTGAATCTTGCTTACAAACAATCACAGGAAGACTGATGTGGTCTGGTGAGTATCAATAAACTTGAATGCTGTCTCATTTGAGATCGTATGACTTAGAAACTAATGAAGAACATTTATGTGTCTGTCTACCATATTTTGTTTGAAAAAGATGACACTTTTATTTGACAACAAAATGCGAATTATACAACCATTATCATAAATTCGCACCTCCAATATTCTAAAAACATTTTCTTGAGATTTATGCTTATAAATTGTCTAAGTTACCTACTTAAGAAAGAAATATATTTTAATACCCGTACCAGACTGGTGTAAACCAGACATTTAGCGTCGATGACGCAGCGCTAGTCGGGAGAAGGATGTTAGGAAATATAACTAGCAGGTTTATTAACAGGTTATTCAAGGAAGCAAAGCCGTTACTTTTTTTCCTCCAGCCCGGATGCTGCCAATAGAACCTGTCCCGGTTTAATATACAATTTACATTGTTCAAGGATATTGCAGTATTAATGCACATTCACATCGGAAACAAATTGTTTATTGTCGATAGATGTCACTGGAAATGTTAGACAAGTATAAAATGTTTTCAAGGTTTATATTATAAAAAGGGTAAATTATTAATGTTCCTAAGGGAATGCACTTAGAAAGTATTAAACGGGTTTGAATAATTCTGTCACTTGAAAGCTATAATATAGACACTTAACATTCATAATATTTTTTATCGCAATACTAAAATTCTATGGCGCCTACGCTCGAAAATTAAGAAAGCAATTAAAATCGATATTTTTAATAACCGATAAATGTCTTACCACATTCTAGAGCGATGGAACACGCATAGCAATTTCTATCTTAATCGGGATAGTAAACAATATGTGTGAAGATTAGTGACAATTTTCACCTAGAAAATAATAAATTCTAATTTCGCAAAGATTTGCTGAAATCACTTAAACTAAGATATGGATTTAAAATTACAGAAATTACAGACACTATTTAAAAATTATACTATAAAATACGATAAAAAATACCAATATGAGTAACAAATTATTAAGCAGCTGTTATTCTTTTCTCCGGGTGCGAATAAAACCTGCTTCGCGATAATATTCAATTTACATTGTCTGAGGATATTGCTAAATTACAGCACACTCGGCCGCGACATGAAATATTTATTGTTAGTACAATTGGAAATGTTGATTGCGACATTATTTATGTGTTTAATAAACAAGAGTACGACGGCACTGTAAACTATCAGTAAAGAACTAGAACGTGAAATGTACTTATATAGAGCGCCCGCGGGGTGCATTCTATGTAGAATGCACCCCGCGGGCGCTCGATGTCGAGATGAAACTAGAGCACAATTCACGTGGCCATACATTGATAAATTGCAGGTGAAATTGACGATATTTTAAGGTTTTAAATAGCTAAGGATACTTCGCCAGATACTTTAACATTGGATCACTAAACCTCAACGGCCCCTCCGCCCCTCCCGTGAGCTGTGAATTCTGCAAAGTGCTCTAAACGTCGGAAACATAAAAAAATAAACATAACTCGTAAAAGTAGTTTCATTTCAATTGTATACGGCTTTTAATTATAAAATCCACAACCGATGGCCGGTTGGGGTCTAACGATGGGTTAAAAATATTTTTCAGGGTTCTAAAAGTTTTTAATTTTTATGACTGCTTTCTACACTTTTATGAGCTTTTTGTGTGGTATATATACTTGACTACTTTTATTTCTAGCATAATAACAATTTATATTAAACGAATAAAAGTGTCTATTGATTTTTTGGTATATCACATTCAGAATAATCGATCATAATTTGTACAACGTTTATATTTATATGCAGGGCTAGACAATGAAATAAAATAGAAGTGATCACTTTAGTTTTAGGGTATATACGGTCATTTTCAAAAATGTCCTGGCTAATTACTAAATATTACCACAAAAGAAGCATTAGATATGGTAAAACTAATAACAAACATCCGACTGACAATAACATCGACATTAAACCTCATTGGATAACTAATGAGGTTTTATGTCGATGTTATTACTGGCTAATAACGGTTTTAAGGGGCATTTAAGCTACTTACTTTTATAACTGATATATAATAGGACGTAAATAGCTCATGACCACAGCATAAATAAACAGCTGTTTAACCGTAGTTCAACCTAATGTAATGACCAAACCCTCTGCAAACATTTTAGATAATTTTTAATACAAAACACAGATTTCAATCAAAATATTTGTGACTGATAGGAGCAGGTTTAATCGAGCGCTGGCCTAAGTTTTACAGTGCGTAATATAAGCCACTGCCAGTATCTTTAGTGTAATCATTATAATATTATATGTAATCTTAACTATTATATTTAGTTTTTCACCTTAACCGTTGTGAACCTCGTCTGATATGATGCCTTACAATATTTCTATCGTCTAATTTCGATCTCAGAGCATGGGAGCATTGGAGCAACACTTAACGGTCTTCTATATTCATTTTATGTCAGTGATGAAGACTATTTGCTCCTTAAAGGAATAAAAATGGATTCTACGGTACTTAAAATACATACACGCGATCTGAGAATATGACGTTAGAGATGTTTCGCCGTAAAATCGGAAATTAGATCTGTTGTAACGACTTCACAGATGGCAGCACTGAGCGCACGTGTATAGCTTTGAACTGCGTGGGATCTGAATGTTGAAGCACTCTAACTAGCAAATTATAATTTTCTTTAAAAATCACCCCACATTATAATGGTAGATTGCGTTGACAACTATCGGGTGAAAGCTTTTGCGCACTAATTTGCCTGCACTTATATATAGCATTAAAAAGAGGAACAAATTTTCAGAAACATACATAATGTCAATAACGCTAGATTGTTTAATAAACTAATTATCATCAGGTTACTATTTCATTGTAACACAAGACACTGGGTGTTGCAGTCCACTATTCTACTTTTTTTATAAAGATTAAACTAGCGCTTGATCATGATCCTGCCTAATAAGTGAGGCTAACTGGTAAACAGTCTAAACTTACCGAATTTAAAATTACAAAATTAATTCTATTGACAATACAAATTAATCTATCAAATTGCTTATTGAAAGTTGCAATCAATTAATTACAATTTAAATCTACATCATTAAATTGGTAAAAATCAGTGAAACCTTTCTGTCTGTTGGACATTGTTGCTAATAATCATATAAATAATAATAGATTTATTTATTGTTACTTATATGATTATTTTTGGTACTCATCCCCAAAAGGCACGCTTCGATTGAACTTCAGCGGTCAGTCATAAAGTCATCCATTATCTATGGTTCGATCTCGTACTAAATAAAGTAGTAAAATGTCCGGCAGTTCCTCGGCCGACTATCGCATCGATCTTGCCGTACTGTAATTGGAGCCCGCTCTGATGCTGCAGTTATTTATCAATACATCGACGTCCGGAGATAACAGTGAAAGATCACTATATCGAAAACAATAGTGCTGGAATTGTTTTTCATTGCACGACAGAAACGTTATTTAGTGGTTCCTACTAAAATATTTTATGATTACTAGTGTTCTTTTATATTTTAAAGGCTCTCTTCTTAGTTTGACCGACGTAACGAATAAGAAAACGTTAAATCAAGCGCGTTACAAGTTGCGAAGCATATCTGAAAGGTATTTGACAGTGTTGTCACACATTATCGATTTGTCGAAATTCGAATCATCGATTAATGTTGTTGCATAAATTGATACGAAACAAATTCGTCTATAAATCGAATGTGTCGATTTAAAATCGATTCCTGGAAATGTTAAACCTCAATTCCCACCGGATTAGTTTCTCGGTTGAGGAACAACATTCGATATGTTCCGCAAGAACGAGTCATGCTGAGATTTAATGCTCTGTTTAGAGCGAGAGCGACTCACGAACTATACCTAGACTCCTAGAGTATAACACGAACGTGGCGCGTTTGCTGATCTGAGTAACGAGATGCGAGAACAAAATACGAATAGCCACAATCGAAATATCCAAAGAGCATAGATATAGGTTACGTTAATTATATTCGTTTGGTATAACGATCCGACGGAAACAATGAAAATGTAATAATTATATCATAACAAATATTTACACCTTTAATATCGTACAATTACAAATTAAGCAGTGATTTAAGGTTAGGGAATACAGTTACTAATTTCCAATGTTTTATTAGGTACTATAGGTACTTACATTTTTACCATATTGACACTGTTTGTGAATAAAGTGCTTGCTTGCTCCATATTTTTCCATATATTTTAGGGTCTTTAATGTCTTTAAAGACATTTCCTGTTACTAAATACTGTTACTAACTTAAATTAATCGTCATCTCCCTGCCCTTTTCCCACTAGCGTAGGGTCGGCACAGTATGCACTACTCTTCCATATGTTCTGGACTCTAATGTAGTCCATACTGCAACTGGTTTTGGCTATAGTTTTACGGCCGGGCGCCTGCCTGACGCCAACCCTCCTAGAGAATATATATACTTATAACTTAAATTAATAATTTAATAATAATTCGGAACCCAAGGTTTAATGACATTCAATATTTAAGGATCTACGAACGTCCACTTTCCAACAAAAAAATTTAATCGGTTTATAAGTGACAAAAACTAATAAAATTAACAAAAAAAAACATACGACCGAAATGAGAACCTCTTCCTTTTTTTGAAATCTGTTAAAAAGGTGTTAAGCCTTGATCATCATCATCTCCCTGCCCTTTTCCCCTTGCGTAGGGTCGGCACAGTATGCACTACTCTTCCATATATCCAGGGACTCTACTGTAGTTCATACTGTTACTTATTTTGGCTATAGTTTTACGGCCGGCCGCCTGCCTGACGCCAGCCCTCCACGGGAATATACTCATATAATTTAATATGACATTAGAAAATAGCACAAAATACACTAAATTTGAATTGAATTGATTGGATTGATTCTTCCAGAAGTTGGGGGTTCTGCTGCAGCCTGTGCTCGAAGTTCAAGTGCTAATGTTACATATTGATTTGTTTCACAAAAGATGTAAGCAGCCCAACATTAAAGTCAGGTTCAATGAGTAATCCAATCTGTGCGTAGTTGCAGATCTGCTGCTGATCAATTGCACCACCAATTTTGTTTTTCGCACATAACTTATGTAGTATATCATTATCAAATTACAAAGATTTGTAAAATATAAATAAATTAATTTAAAAATATTTACGACATGTTGATGTCAAACGTCAAACGTAAAAGTCTAACAAAACAGTTTTCTAATAAGTCTTGATCAACGTTGATAATTACATCCTACGGGCTGACTTACCCTATATCCAGAATACTTCATTTATCACCTGCAAAAAGAAATTAAAAAACATTTAATAACTTGTATAATAGTTGCTAATGTTGGACAAACAAAACATTTTTCTTAATTAATTCGTCAAAACTTTAATTGTGTATACAGCTCACATCCACTGTCCTCGTTTAGAAACTTTATCGTCACTCTATTTACATACTTGTTGAAATCTACCTATAATTTATTCAGATAACATTTAAATACATAATTGTGAGATGTGAAATTAGTAAATTATCTTGCGTTAAAAGGGAAAATCATATACAAGAATGTAATTACGTGTTTAACTGTTCACGACAGGGGCGGAGTGATATATTCGTTGTGGAAATAGCTTCGCTGCCTCGCGCCGTTGAATTTGCACTGGGGGACGATAAAATTACGTTATAATTTCGCACCGCGGGTGGTTGAGATCGACCTCTCTTCTAGCCTTTTGAAATTAGAATTATCGAGCGAAGAATTCCTAATTCAAATGTTCCCTTATGAAATGTGATCTTAAAACGCCGGCTATATGGACGATGGAAAAATGAAAACACTGTGATTTATTTTAGGAATAACAATTTTACAAGATTTTACACAAACGATTGAAGCGATTTCTTTCTTCTCTTATAACGCAATAAAACGTGTGGTAACAGAACTACATTATTTCGATACCTAATAAATCCTTTTTAATTTTTTTTTACACAAGAAGGTGGCAAATGAGCATGCGGTCACCTGAGTAACCGCTATCCATAGACATCTGTATCAAACATTTGCGAGTTCCAGATTCATTGCCTACCTTTAACAGACAGAGAAGGGGATAGACCGAAAAATAGACACTTCCTTCTCCTATCCATCCCCTTCCCTATCAAATCTTCTTTCCGTACCCCTCCATTCCTTATAAGAAAAGGGTGGGAAAAGGAAGGGAGAGAATTCATTATTCAAATACCCTTACATAGGTGTATATTGAGATAGCTATCATCAATTACATAAAATTTTTAGGCGATTTAAACAATTATTTATTATTCAAATTTGTAACAATTCTGCATTTACATAATTGTCTATGAACCGCGTTAAACTTGCAAAGGGCATTAGTCTTTTCCCTTAATTGTAAATGTACGTTTATTTAATTTGTCTTAAACTAAACTACCTCTGTGTTAAGCAATTTATTTCATTGAATATTTTAAGTTTAAGTATCGGGTTATATTTGTTTGTAACCTTTACCTTTGAGTGGGATAATGTCTCCCTACTAAGTACGTAAATGCAATGGTACACCACTTCATGGTCCCAAGCCCACATTTCCGGATTATTGGAAATGTGTATGGATAAATCAGCACTTCGAATAAATATATGTAGTCCCTCACTGACTTTGGATGACAGGATAATATATATGAGCGCATATCAAAAGGATGGTACTCCTGACAAGTATCGTGATAACACCTGTATTCGAGAGGGTTATATTTAGGGGGGTTTAGAGGGTTTTATTATATTACAGTGTATTATAAAGTGAGAGTATTGTAATACAACCAGTGAAAGCTAGCACTACGAATCTTGGATTTTATTAAAAGACATTATTGTTACATTTTTTTTTTTTATAAAATCTCTTTCAGAAGCGTCAAATGTGTTTTTTCAATTACATTTTTGTTTAGAAATCATACCATAATCATCAGAGTTCGATTTCCGTCGACGACATAAATAAAATTGCTTGCAAAATCCCTACAAAATCAAAAGAGATGAATTTGCTTAACCTAATTCCCGGTTTAGTCATTAGTGACATATTATTTAAAAATCACAAAGTACTCCTATAAAGTTTAATCCGTTTCGGCATTTCATACTTCTACTAATCACATTTCGACAGTTATTACCGTAAAAAGCGAATAGCGAATTCTATCTCCGTTTAACTTATTTTACAACTTATTTATTTAATTAATTAATTTTCATTCAACAACAATTTCAACAAACTTTGTTAAAACTATTCAGTTGACAACTCGCGAAGTTAATTGAGTCATAAAATTATATTAAAATGCGGTATTAATTAATTCAGTTATTTACCGCCCACATTCTTGTATAATATTTAATGCAGTTGAAAGTTGTCGTAATACGCCCACAGATGTCGCACAACACCGCAACTTTGCACTAAACAGCCTGTTTAAACAAGATATCTATTTAATGTCACAATAATTTGTTCATCCGTTAATAAAATGTAGTTTATTACATTAGAGGTAAATTGCTGGTTACTTTAAAATGTAAAAAGTGTACAAATAAACAATACTTTTCGTTACTTTTTACATTGGCCCAAAAATCAACAAATAATAAAAAAAATTAAGTTAGTAGGTACAAACTTAAAATTAAGAAATTGGCATTTAATTGTAGAGATAATTGCTTCACATTGGTCTATATGTTGTCCAATTTAATTAATAACGTTTTCATAAATTATTTTCTTAATTAATTATTTTCTTAATTTTCGTATGTTACCAAAAATTGTAAAAACGTTTTATGGAAGCTTTTGAACATATTTGCTAGTATCATATTACCAGTGATGAAGACGGTTAAGAATGTTGGCCTATTGGCCTCATTTTTAAAATCCATATCAACAGGAATAAGAAGACAACACAAAACAGATAATGTAGAGAAACTGACTCACAATCTCATAGCAAAAGACATCCAACGGCTTCCCTCTGCCTACTATCGAGTTAAGTCCAGACATTAAGCGGGCCCCGCGGCGGACATTTACTTAAGAGCCACTTTGGTAGTAAGTTGTAATCAGCTTAATCTGTATCGACTTACCTGCACATTGAAATAAACAGTAAAATATAGGAACTGCGTGCTCCAGTTGCGTACTGCCAGCAAAAATAAAGCATAGGAGCTATAAAAATTACATATTTTATGCTTCATTGTTTTAGGTACTTTCAATTACAAATATGTTTGTAAATTTGTATTTATTTTCACTTTAGTAATAATATGAAACGCATAATTTAATTTCTCCAAAAATAAAATATATCTGTCAAGTAATTTAGCCAATATAGAAGTTTAAGAAACTATAATAAAATAAACTAAACGCAAATCGTGTGTACTCGTTTAATAGCTCCATAACGTCTATAAAACTTAATTCAATCAAAAACGTAACACTTTAAGGACTTTACTTTTTTAGCCAATTTTGATTTCTTAATCAATGAAGAAATGACAATATTAATTATTTTTAGTTATATTACAAAAATCATAGTATACGGAAATAATAATATAGCAAATTGATTTTAAATTAATCAAGGCAACGTTATCAGTAACACTGGCTGGCTACGCGACGCGTAACCAATTTCACTGCAGGCGTTTAGAGGACTCGCTGTTTAAGATTAATATTATTCATGTTATTCATAAAATACGAGGCGGCTGGAACAAGGGAAGTAAATCAATGGCCTCCGATACGCAAGTGGACGACCGACACGCCCACCAACGCCACCTGTTGCACACGGAAGTTGACTGAAGCTGACAGAAGTACACACATAAATATGTATATATTTGTCTCTGGAAACAAAACAAACAAGAATATTGAGATGCGCTGCCGGCCTTTAAGGAATAAGTACCCCCACTCTTAAAGAATCCTAAATATTCTTTAGGCGAAATTTAATTCCACGTTCGACAGAAGTTATTGTTCATAATATGTCACTTAACATCTCTTATGGCTTATTTATTACGATATCTATTATTACGAGCTTTACTAAAAGTATGTATTAATTGTTCATATTATGATGGTTGCATCTTTGTTAGAGATGCAAATCAAATAAATAATAAAGTCCCTTAGCTGAGTTTTTAATAAATGTACTGCAAAGATGTCTGTCCACAACTTGCTACTCTACGTAGTGGACTAAGATCGTAGTTCGATTACATCGAAACGGTAAATCGATTTCGACTTGTCCCGACACGGGAACGCTGGCTCGACGCTAAAGCACCGGGTATGTTTTATGAAGCCCCTCGGGCGACTCGTAATGCCCTGTCTGAACAGGCGTATTAATTAATTCTTACACGCACCGTACCTCGGCTACTGGCGTACGCATTAACAGCCGTCTTACGTGTCTTTTAATCGCCATATTTGCTTTTTTTTCCTTCAGCAAAAGTTATGAGGTTAAACGGTTTCATGTTCCGTTACCTTTTAAAGTTAATATTTATTTATGAGACATTAAGAAATTAAGTTTTTACACTGTACACTAATTACAATTAAATAAAAGATGACCTGCACTCGATTGTGAAAATTTAACGTCAAGATCAAAGAAATCTAAAATATATCTGAAAAATAAAGTCTATTTGGCCGTTATATACTTACATATTTCACGTATTTTAATATTACTCGATCATGGTAAGCAGAGTACACAATTGCATGTTGCACGATTGTAAGCAAGGAACAGAGATTTCCTTCTCAGAGCATACATTGATAGTTTTCAACGCAGCGCTCGATCCCGCGCATCGTAAAATAAATCGTTTGGAGCGAGAATTATGGGCGGTAGAGAGGCTAAACACACTGCAGTAGCCGTTCTTTAACTTTAATATAGTTATTTAATATAAAATATACTTACTACTTCGTAGCATATTTACGACAAACGATAAAACAATAATTTTAGTTATATTATCATAGCAGATACAATATTTTATGAATTGTATATTAATCGTAATTGTGTTGTAAACTCACCGTTCCCCTTTAACGTCGGTTTAACATAATCTCTGTAACTTCTACAAGATCGCACTGTAGATAACAATCGTGAGCGAAATAACTTGCTTTGAACACCACTTTAGTCACTCTCATGATCATCAATCTGACTCTGTTGTTATTCACAGACAAATATTATGGTGGTTTCGCAACATAACTACTAATATGATCGATTCTAAAAACTCTAAGATACTGAGCCAAAGTATTTTCGGTTCTAAAGAAGGTGAAAATTACAAATAATTTTATAAACAAAACTTCACGGTGCATACATTTGGACGCATACATGTGTAGATGCATGGATATAATAAATAACGACTGTATATCCTTTCAAACATAAATAACAAGACACAAACAAACGTACAACCTATGGTAGGAATTAATATTAATGAAATAAATTTCGATATGATATTGTAATATATTCAGGCGCATCGCGGAAGGCTTTCGCGGTGCTCCGCCGAGATTAGAGGCTTTAGCGGCGCGCGTGACTTGGTAGGCAATTGTACGGTCCTCCGCCGTGGGATAGTCGACCAACTCGCCTAACGTTCACCACTAAATCGTATCCAGAGAGAACTAAATTTATTTTAACCAGCCTACACGGGATACAGGCCGCTTAAATATGTAAAGCGACTGTAGTCGGAGTAGACTACACGCTTAGATAGTTAGATAAGTAGATTGGTTCATTTAGCCGTTCATTACAACACATTCAAATAAATTATCGTCTACTGAGAATCTTAAAATGACAAAAAATCAAGATTTACATTTAAAACTTAATTAGCAACTGAATTTAGCAATAATTCCCTCAATACAGTTTTTAAACATTGTTATTAACTTCGACCAGGCATGAAAATAGATGCACCTAATCAATATGTGTATATATGTTTATTTATATATAAATATATGTTTATATACATATATATATATATATATATATATGTGTGTATATAAAC
>DWLR01002316.1:0-15760 GCA_018246295.1 Papilio alexanor hazarajatica | reverse complement strand
CAACTCGACAGAACGCCAAATACCATCCACACCATCTTGATGGTTGGCATTCCACTACGGCTCGGTTTTCCCGAAATATATCTGCCTCGTACAGCTGTGTTGTGGAATAATTTGTCCTCGGCGGTATTTCCAAACCAATACGACTTAGGGTCCTTTAAGAAAAGGGCGTACTCCTTCCTAAAAGGCCGGCAACGCATCTGCGATTCCTTTGGTGTTGCGGATGTTCATGGGCGGCGGTGATCACTCTTTTGGGCAACTTGTTGCTCGTTTGCCCCCTTTTTCTATAAAAAAAGAGTAAGAACAAGATATTTTACACAAAACATTATTTTATGTTGTTGGCAAACACTAAAAAAGGATTTTTTAAAATTAAGTCTCCAATGAGGTGGTCTTAGGTAAACATCTTGATTTATCCTCTCATCATTCATATTAATCTATACTTTAGTCTAACTCAAGACCTAAAGTTTGTAAACAAAGGGTAAAACCTCACCTCACGTTAGGCTTCATACATATCCAAAGGGTACTTTTCCGTTAGCCAGGCGCAAGCGACAAATCGAACAATCAAATTTCTTACAACCTAAGAAAATTTGGCAGAATTCAACATTATTTGGCGAATTTTCGTTTGCGCTCGGCTAACGATAAAGTATCTACGAAAGATTTGCGGAGACAATTTTTTCTCACATTATCTTATAGTACCAGCTATGTATATTTTAATTTATCTCAGCATTTTCACAAGACTACAATATTTCTGATGAAAATAAAGAAAGTGTAAATTCTATTGTAAGTTGGAATAAACTATATTGCAATCGATTACAGAAAAACACACATCTTACTCTTATAGCATAATATAATATGTTTTTGTAATCATCTACACTCCGTCAAAATTGGTTCATAATCCATTTAAACAAAAACATACCACCTCAGCCTATGAGCGTCCACTACTGGACTTAGGCCTCTCCCTGTAATCGCATCATAGGGGGAAATGTGCCGTAATCGCCACGCTTGCCAGGCGGGTTGGCGATCGCAGTATGTTCAACCGTACTAAGGACGCTGTTGCCCGTCCTCCAGTGGTCCTTACATCCAGACTCACAAACAGAAAAGTTCATGCATACAAATGTTTGTCCTGTGTGGGAATAGAACCCACGACCTGCGGCGTGAAAGGCAAGTATTTTACCACTGCGCCAACCGGTCAGTCAAACAAAAACACATCGTAAACAAAACAAACTCGACGTCTCTCCGCTAATAATGTCTATAAATTCCACGCAACTTTATTACAAATGTTTGTTGTTTGTGAAAGGGCTGTCACTTTGTAGCGGTATAATTCATTGCCCTTTTCCGCACTGTCTTACCTGTCTACAGAAATAAATCTTACGTAAACCAATATTATATAATACGCCATTTTGTTTACAAATTCCATCTTGAAGGCAATTAAATTACAAGAATTATGGTTTGTGAGTTATAACAAGCTAAACTAATGAGCTACTTGTTATTCCTTTTACTATAGAATATATTTTATTTCACTCAAATGAAATATAGTAATTTTATTATGAACTGAACTTTTCCTTGTGTTTGACTTCAGTTTAAACATTATTACCCGACTGGGGGGTAATGTATTTTGGGTATGTATGTATGTATATATCCTCCGATATCTGACTTTCTGTATCCTAAACGCATTTGCAGTTCATCTGGTGTTGCAGATGAAATGGGCGTCGTCACTTACTTAACATTAAGCGACCCGCTGTCAGTTAGGTGTATTTGATTCGTATCCTTCCCCGTAGTCAGTGGGCATAGTCAATCGGATATATGTATTTTTTTTAAATTAAAAATTGTTTGTTTTAATATAAGTGTTCGCCGTGTTCTGATATTGATATTACAAAGTTAAGTATGTATATGGGTTAAGTGTATACATATATATGGGATCACTCACCGGTCTCGCCCAGTACGGATGAAGGATTGAAGAGAAGGAACAGAGAGCACAAATTCGGCGTACGCTTCGCCGTCTTTAATCACAGTTTAAAGTGACAGAAAGGGGAAAGGGGCTGGTCATAAAGTATATTATAGAGTAATTTACGACACCCTTATTGTAAGTGTGACTAAATGTGTCACAGATTAAGCAGTCTTGTGCGGCCAGCGTAAGAACAATATATTTTAAATATAAACGTAAGAGAGGGAATTATTCGTGATGAAGGTTCATGTCGTCGCTAGCACCCACCAGGAACGGCATACAAATTTATATCCCTCGCTCGAGTAATAGCCTAATAATAAGTTGTAAGGGACAAAGACAAATATATAAAGTGATAAATAAAATTCTAATTGTAATAATTTGAATCATTTATTTCATTTATTTACAATCTGTCATCACAAACCAGCAGCCCTAATTGACTTTGGTACGTATACATTATCTCTTACAAATAACTACAACATAAATCTACTCCAAAAACATTTATTTACACAAAACGTTTCAATGTTATAAATAAAATCTTTAAACTTTGGCATATAATTAATTAATACATTGTATTATTATTTATTTATCAGAAGATGTTTTGACTAGAATAAAAATATGTTTAGGATTTGGTCGCTGTATAAAAATGTTGAGTTGCGCTCTTGACTTGAAACCCCTCAACAAGTCTAGACTCGAAAAATAGAAAACTGCTTATGGCATTTTTATTTACTTATGAAATTACTTTTTAATTCATGAGGAAGGTTTATGCTTGCAATGAAGTAAGGATTTGTCTAAATCGACTAAAATATGACGAGAATTGTTGAAGAAAACGTAATAAGATTTATTGACTTAAAAATATTGGTGTATGTTGTAATACAGGCATATGGGAATCCACTATGAATATCTTAACAGTTGACAAAATCCTCGTGATCTAATATAAGTACATTTGCACCATTTGAGATCAACTTAAAGTTGATCATTTGGTATTGGTCATTGATAAAGTAAGACGGTAAAATATTATCGTTACTGCATTCATATCAAATATGAAACATATTGAGACCTGTCAACTGTTAGAAAAATAAAGTTTCAATTAATGTTTGTATTATGAAATATTAAACACTATCGACTACATAAATGTTTAGTTCAAATTGGGGAAACCCGTAGGACAACGGGCGAGTTAATACTTTGAAAAATTTACTTTTTAATAATTATTTCTGTTACTATTATTGTAATCAAAAATTGTTATAATTTAATTAGAAAAGCGACTAGTGTCTTCATAATCGAAAATATACCACCAGTTTAATTAACTGCTCGGACAAACAGCATATCTCATTGGTAATATAAAAGTTAAAAGTTATAAGTGCTATTTTATGAGATCGACCTACTTTATTCAATCGTGATTACAGAGATAGTTAATTAATTCTAACATAGACCATTACGGAAAAACGTAAAAAATAATATATTCGAATTCTGTGAATGTTTAACATATTTAGATTTCTTGACTTTATAATATGTACTTAACAGTGTTAAAGTCCACAACAACATCTGCTGCACGAACGGCTCGCTCTACCGATATCAAATACCACGACCTCACGGAAGATAGGCGTGAACTAGAAGTATTATGTGTTTCGTCTAAGGAGTGAGGTGCCGGGGGCCTAATTTTAGTCATCTTTCCCTTCCTCATTAGAAAAGGAAGGGAAAGGAAAGAGGATTTGACGGGGAAGGGCATGGATAGGGGAAGGAAATATCAATTTTTCTGTCTATCCCCTCTTCTGTATATTAACTCACAAATGCTTGTTGCAGTTGTCTATGGGTTACGGTTATGTCACTTAGGTGACTGCTTGAATGTTTGCCACCTCCTTATATAAAAAAGTGGACTTATTTGTAAAAAATATACTATGGAGAAAAAACTGAGCAATCCATAGCTGAGTCATAATTGTGCTTTGGAATTGTCATTGTAGACCACATGCTTGTTACATGACAACTATTACATTAGAAATCTTTCACAATGCTCCATCGTTGTACCTATCTACAATTGATATTAAACTTTATTCTGTTACAATTTAGCGTTTGTTTCGTTTGCATTTCTTAAACGTAAGTCTCCAAAATGCTAGCCTAAAGTCTGGCGAATAAAAGGCATAGATAAATGGATTGATAGCTGAATTAAACCAACCTAACCACGTCAGTATATACATTAACACGGGATTTACGTATTCAATTGATATAAATGGAGTTATAATATAATACAAGAAAAATGGTAACCAACAAGCAACGAAACCACCTACTACTAGACTTAAAGTTTGAGCTGTCTTTGTCTCTCTCCTCAAAGAAGACACTCTATTATTTTCAATATGATCTTTCATAGAATGTGTTCTATGACGTCCGGTATTCTTATACTTAAAATTAGCCTTAAAAGTAACTTCATTGTAAAATCTAGATTCTCTTTCTTTGCTTATTTTGCAATTCTTTGGCTGTCTGGTTTTCTTGGCGTTGAAGCAACAGGGGCACTTCGGTTCACCTTGTGACGAACATTCGCTTTGTTGCGTTGAATTCCTGGATGGTTGTTTCGATGTACTTTGTCTCAGAGACAGTTTGTCCGAACCTGAGTCTGATTCAGATTTCACACAAGACAATTTTCCTTTCTGTAACAAAATCACAGATATATGACAGAATGCAGGTTATCCTTGATTTAATATAAAACAAAAAGTGCATATGTATTAGTTTAAGGAACTAAAAGAATACGCAAATCATTCGTTAGTTATTGTTATTGCAATTTTTAACGAGATGTCGCTATTCAAAATTGGATATCTAAATTCTTATGGGCGAGACTAAACACAAATATAGTTTAAACTTCTTTATAACGATACTTAACGGACTGAGATTTTTTCGACGTTATAGAGAGTGGTCGTTAAATGGAGCGAAACATATTATTTTACTGTTCTATAGCTGACATTTTACACACGAACATTATTATTCATACAAATAACAACATTTATTGCGTAAAGTCCGTTATCTTCATCTGATGTTGTTGCTGTTTCAACGTTTTAATTTTATTTTATTAAACTCATCATACAAAACTAAAAGACAACATTTCTTTGAATTTTCGGAACATCAGTCGAAGTAAACAAGTTTTAGAAAAGAAAGCAGCAAACAAATAAACGTACACAACTGCAAATCTTATCAATTTCGGCAACTTAGTACTACTTAACAATTTATAATGCCGTATTGTTGTCGCAAAACAGAGCGAGCGTGACGCTATAAATAGTGTATTATTGTATAGAAAACCAGGTTAACCAACCAAATTCAAGAAATTTTGCGTTTAAGGAAGTTTGTCGTAAAATTGAGTGACGTTATGAAGAGTTTACACTGGATATGAAAAAGTCTTGTCATAAATCTTTGATACGAGTGCAATTAAACGTTTACGAGTCGAGAGAAAGATCCGCTACATAGATGCGTATAAAGATACAAACGTATATGTACATACGCGCGTAATAAATAAAAGCGATTAAGGATTTGAGAATATAGTATAAGAAATATAAATAAGTATCGAGAATATAGTAAAAATATTTACCTTACTACATTTACTAGTCGTGCTAGCTAACTGCTGATGTCTTCTTGCTACCACGCAAGATATTCTTGCATATACGTACACCATGACGGTCATAGGTAAAAAGAAGGAGCCCATAGCTGAGAAAACAACATAGCCCGGATTTTGATTGTAACGGCACACGCCTCCTTGATTGTGATCTGGTTCATACCTGTTAATATACAATGTTTATAACTTAAATGTAAGCAAAAAATAATAAAGATTAAGACATACAAAACACATACGATAAAGTCAGATACATCTAAACCAAAATAAAAATTAAAAACACTTGGTAATCAAAACCTAGACTGATGCTATAGCTTAAGAGCGCAGTAAAAAACAAAAAACTATTCTGTTCGGATTAACGTTCATTGGGGGAGTTGTACCCTCAAGTCAATACACTGGACGCGCGGGTTGCGGAGAACCGTATGAGAAAAGCATTGGGGAAGGACTACTTGCAGCAGCGGACTGATACATGCTGATGATGGCGATTCTTACGTACCATCCAAACATAGGTGGACAAGTAATCGCCCCAGCAGAAATCCAAACGAAGAATATCATAGTAAGTGCCAGTTTCTTAGATCTTCGTCTTCTAGAGTACGTCAATGGCCGCGTCACCGCCAGATATCGATCGATACTAATAGCGCATAGAGACAGGATTGATGCCGTGCATAGCAATATGTCCAAACTTATCCAAATGTCGCAGAGAATCCAACCGAGTTCCCATTTTCCTTGAAAAAAAAAATGAAACAGCAAAATGAGAATTATATTACATTCAAATAATACTAATTACAAGTTGCCTAATAACTTCCAGCTAATATTTAAAACTTATAAAAATATATTACTGCATATAAAAACAAACACCTACGAACAAATTTAACCGAAGCTTTTAAGTACCCGGATGGCAACAAAAATTCAAAATACCTGATACCTAAGGCATGAATTCGTTTTTTTAAGCAAAGTGACACGGTAAGTAACGTAACAAGCAATTTATTACACTCGTAAAGAAGTAAGGATGTAATAAATTATATCTCATGTAATTATTCCCGAGGAGGGTTAGCGTCAGGCAGGCGACTGGCCGTAAAAACTATAACCAAAACCAGTCACAGTATGGAGTACATCATAGTCCAGGAGAAATAAAAAATAGTACATACTGTACCGACCCTAAGTAGGTAAGAAAAGGCAGGGAGTTGATGATATGTAAATATACTCACCAGTAATATGAACTGCAATAGCCGGTGGCATTACAAATATACCAACTAGAAGATCCGCCACTGCTAAACTTGTTACAAAACAATTAGTTACTGTCCTTAGTCTCTTTGTAGTAAGCACTGCTGATATTATTAAAGTGTTACCAATTACTGTAACTACTATTAGTAGAAATAATATTATAACTACAGCGATTTCAAAACTATCATATTGATTTCCATTACAAATGATATCTGAAGTGTTTTTATTATTATTGTTACAGACTGTTTCATTAACGAATTTATTTTCATCTATTGTTGTAATTATTTGGTAAATGTTTTTTGTTACATTGAAGTTTTCTTCTCCTGTGTTTTCTATATAAATTTCTGTTCCTATATCCTGACTCTCGTTCCATTTTATAATATTTTCAATGAGATCCAGGTCTGATACGGAGATCATGTGACTACTCTCTTTCTTTTACGGTGCAATGTTGATTAAATGACATTTTCTGAAACAATTACTTTGGGTTAACACAGTCAATTCAAAAAAATTTGATTAATAATTAATGAAAGAAGGCAATTCAATCGCAATTTATTTACCACCGTATTGTACGTCACCACCGCCGCCTTTTGAAATATTGGGAGTAGGAATAAACGAAAAGAAGGTTAATCATTCATTCATAGCAGTAATGACAATGAATGAATGAATAGATTAAGAAATTAAAGGAATGAAACTATAGGTTGAACTATAAACATTCTCATTTGAAATAAGAATCACAGTGTGTTTGTAAAGCATTTTTGACAAAATAATCTTTTATACTTTTAAACAAAAATAAAACCAACCTGAAATTTATATAATATTGTAAATTAATCATTGAGTCATTTATAGCTAATGTACCTCACAAATTATCATATCACAAATAGGTTCAGCTCTCGAAGCTCTGTGGTATATCTTTGGAATACAATGTTCAATACCATTCAAAACTAAACGAAATCCACTTGCGAAGTCCCCTTTCCAACAAAAAAAAACTAAAATTGGTTCATAAATATCGAAGTTATGAGATAATAAACATAAGAAAATGAAAGCGGTTAGTTATTTATAAATAAGGCAGATAAAATTAGTGATACGATATAGAAAATTTCAAGTGGATAATTAGAAAAAAAAAAGTTTATTTTGACCTTGTTTTGCTATGACAACGAGAGTTATCTTTTAATAACCTAAAGTGTTATAAAGCTACAAGCCTCGTGTTGGTCTACTTTAATATTCTGTTCAAGCTCGTGTCGTAAAGGTAAAATGAAGTCATGTCTCTAAATGAAATATGTCACTCTCAATGTGAGTATGTGAACATTACTAAACGCTTAGATATACGAAATGAAAACGTTTTATGTTTTAGATCCCTACAGGGATATATTGATACAGTAAAAATGTCACCGTGGCTTAGAACTGAGAATAACTAACTTAATAAAATAATTATTTCTTATATTTACGAGAATGCTACACATTGAAATTAAATTGAAAACATTGCAACACCGCGACGACAAATCTATGAAAAACGAAAAGATGGTGATCTTTTTCAATTCTTATTTTAGCTCCGTTTTTCTAGAATCGTCATTCATCGGGTCGGTAGATAGTGACCATTAGTTCTGTAAAGTACTCGAAAGGTCGGGAACAATTTTAAAAACTGAATACAGTCCGTAATATGAAACACCAACATATGGTTTTGGGATACGGACTAGCAATCAAGAGGTCGTGGGTGCGAATACCGCCCTTCGACTACTGTCGCTTCCTATATCCTAGCAGAAGCGTTTGAACTTAGTTGGAATGATAAAAATAATATTAATAAAAAGTGTGTTTTAATAAACTGTCCATGACATATCTGCCTCATTTAAATGAATGGGAATAGATAGATTTGCTAGGATTGTATGAAATAAAATACCAACAAATGCACTCTTGATTAATGAGAGTAATCTTTTATTTATTTATAAACTCGGTGAAGTTAGAAAGACATGAAAGGTTCTATATGTAAAAGAACGCAATCTACAACCTTGAACCTTTTACATTTTACTCTTTTCTCACTCAATTCACATTTATTTTTCTTTTTACTCTTTCATAAATTCAACATGGCTTGTGTATACATAAGTTGTTCAGAATACATTTTTGGAATAAATTACCAAATATTATAATAATTTTCTCATAAAACAATGAGTCATTAGTGGGTGGTATAATTGCAGTTGTTTTCTTTGATTGATTCAACAAATTCGCCTTATAACGGAATTATTTTAGCTACACAACTAAGCAACTCTTTATCTCGATGACGCAGGCGGCTTTTGTAGATTAACCTTTGTACTGAGTAAAGGAAAGATACGTTTTCTAGGGAAATGTTAACATGAAAAGCAACAGGACACGCAACAAGGTAATCAAAGTGCTTAACATTAGGGGAAAAAATTACGGACCTGTTTCCTTTTAGATAGAGTGTCATAATATTGGACTCGAATTCATTCTATCCAGTGGGATAGAACAAATTATATTAATAAATTATATGAATAATATTAGTGAATATTATAAAATGAAATGTAAGATTAATTCGCCTGCTATGCTATAACACTTAAACGATCATCATCAAATTTTCAGGGGTACGAAAAAGGAATTATGATAATTTTTATCCGAAAAAATAACCGGCTTTGAAAAATATGACCTATCGGTTGCCGTGGTAACGTTATTCGATGTTCCGGAATCAATAACTCTTTACACGTATAATTTCAAGTTCTTAAAACACGGAGCACGTATTTCATTGTTTAATTTTTGAAAAAAGAATATTGATGACAGCTTATAATTAGAAATTCATTTTGGTTACGCTACATTTTGAGAAACGTCATATGTTACATTGGCTGCACATAAATAAAAAAAAAAAAATATTACGTTTGTACAAATTTATCTTTCAAAACTATTTTATAACTTTTTGCTAACAAAAACAAGGCTGACTTTAAATTTATATAATTTTGTTTCTAAGTCATTTCTGGCCATGGTACGGCTCATACGAATCCATTAAACGCAAACAGAAACCCTGTTTCAATTTTGAAACTTCAAAAGATGCCTTACAGGTAAGGTAGGTTTTTTATTTAAGACAAACCTTTTTATTCGAGGATTCTTTAATTTAAAATGTCATTATTACTGTGGGAATGTATAAAATAGTTTCATTTTTTTTTCTCGAAAATTAAGAATTTGCGAACATTTTTGTGTTGGAAAAAGTGTAAATGGGGTCATATTCTATCATTGTGAAATTTTTGTTGAATATGCATAGAAGTCTCCACTCATGCCATATTACCGAAAAAAAAAATCAAGTGATCATTAGAGGCCATAAAAGATCGTTTATATAACAAAAGATAATTCACAAAAACTTTGATTATATTAAACAGCGGCAATGTAATATTGAACAATGTAGGATTACCCTCTAATCCTAAATAAGCCGCTGTCTTTGAACTGAAGGATAAAATCTTTTTATCCACGGTTAATGGCGTTAAGGATGATAATGCAGTAAAAAAATCTTAGTAGCCGACGATTTACCGACAATTTACCGACATTAATTTAAAAGAAGAAAAGTTGATGAAAGCAAATTTAGTAATATTTACAATTTTCAATTCACTTTGATCTTTGCGCCTTATTTCGAAGGGTCTATGTTATTAGATGAAGGCTTTGATGTTAAATTGACAGCAAGCTTAGCAAAGCTTATTCTTTATCGGATATTATAGCTTAGGTCTTAATTTCTGTTGGTGATTATATTGTGTTCTAATATCCGTTTTATTTTGTCTCAGCTGTAGGGCTTTAGCTTCTGTTGATGGAATATTTCTCCGTCAACGTCTCATGCGTACGAAACGTTCAAACAATTGTCTTTTTTAAAATGGAATACCGCCCAGGAACTTGACTGTTTATACAAAAATTTCTTTAAAAAAACATATTTCTGGGTCATTCGGGTAATGTAACAGTTCCGCTTACATTACTGTTGTTCACATTTATTTGCTTATCGCAAACTGTGGAACTACTTAAATATAAATTAAGTAGTTCCACAGTTTGCGATTGTACGACGTATGACGCAGATATCTTCAGATTCACAAGGTTCCCGTACAAACATGTTATATTTGAATGCAGTGCTATGAACATACGATGCAAAAGCATCATGATTGTTTTTCATTACTGGAGATTTCCCGACAAAAGCTTACAGGTATTTTACTTGTTTAACAAATGATAATTGTTGGGTATTCTGTCTGTTCTTACTATGAAAAAATAAATATGTTGATCTACTATTATATATTATATGTAACCACTTTCGTGAGGCTTTATAAACATTAATTTATCAATAATAAATAAGTTAATGAAGCTATAATAGGACAATAATCGATTTGCAGTTTTTATTTGCCCGACTCACAGAAGGGCAATAATTTATTGGAGTATATTTGTTTATATATTTATTTATATATGTATGTACGTCCGTTCCATTGTGAAATTATAAAGTAAAAACTAAACGGCTGAATCAGTTTTAAGGAGTGGTCTGTCATTCGATTTATATTTTTCCTTGAAATATCGTAGGGGTTAAGTCGGTCGAATTTATAGTTTTTTTCTTTTTAAGTA
This sequence comes from Papilio alexanor hazarajatica, assembly GCA_018246295.1. Lineage (NCBI taxonomy): Eukaryota > Metazoa > Arthropoda > Insecta > Lepidoptera > Papilionidae > Papilio > Papilio alexanor. Next base: position 4,421 of record DWLR01002316.1, on the reverse strand, counting down.
AATAAATTAATAAAGTAAAATAAAAACGTTTATTTAGGCACCAACAAAATACAGTCAAAGTACAAAATATGACGCGACTATTTCTTCCCAGTGTTAGAAGTTTTTCTTGCTTACAAGAAATTAACACAGTAAAATAACTTGCTAATAAAAAAATGCTAGTTTATTATCTTTTTTTAATAATAAAATAAATCCAGGTGACGTCAGGCATGAGTAGCTTCTAATTAAAAAAGTCAATAAATTCTACTAGCTGATTGAGAGGGAAGAATGCGTATCGAATAATCACTCTTATCACACCTCACTCTTCAAAATCGGTCAAGCGGTTTAGACTCCAGGAGGTCCCCTACACAAGGAACGAAAATACTTTTATAGTTAGTCGGTTTTATTTTAAATAGTCGGTTTTATTACATATTCCAATTTTTCAAAATCACTCGATTTTAATTTTTTTTTGTTCTGGAAGAGTTCATAAAATTACAAAATATTGTTAATGAATGGACTAGCTTCGAAGAAATCTCGATACCTTCCTCAATCTCCTTTTTCATGAATTGTATGCGGCTGTATCGGCTGTAACAACTATCATTCATTCGCCATAAAAATAAAAATGCAAATGTAGCGTCATTCAATGGTCTAAGGCGCATTGACTAGTAATTGCATTTTTTCGTGTTATCATTTACGAAATGAAAGTCCCGCGTTGTTATTCTTACGCTGACTTGTCACCTCGAACTTGTGTTTTCTTTTGAGTTTTTCCTGGTTGTATACATTTCACTGAAACCACGATGAAACCTACCTACGTAGGTTCGGAACAGTATTTACTACTCTTCTATATTCCCTAGACTCTACTGTAATCCATACTATGACTGGTTTTGGCTATAGCTTTTACAACCGTCCGCCAGCCTGACGGTAACCCACCACGGGAATTATAAAATAAATTTTAATTAAATTATATTTACTACAAAATATTACTGAATTTAACGCAAACACAGTATTCACATGAAATTATTATTTGTTTTGTTTCTTTTACACTTATTGAAAGTAATAAGAATTTCGCTGACTGTTGTTAAGTCCTCGCCTTCTTCAATCGTCTCTACAAAATTATTTAATTTAATACATTGAACTTTGACACTACGTCAAAATGAACAGAATAACGTAAAAAAATATTAAAGATGTAATTTTTCATGATGCAGTATGATAAATAAAAATGCAATCATATAATATTCAATCTTAATTTAATTTTGAATAATTGAAAAATTTTTGTGCAAATCACACTAGAAGGAAAAATATAATGACAAAATGGCTACTCCCTGGGTTGCCATTTAATAAAAAAAAAATAATGTTTAATATTTATTGAACAGTATAAAAAACTAATTGTAAAACCACTAATATTACTATAAGTAATGTACTGGGGAATATCAAGCGTCATATATTTTACATAATAATGGAGTATAAAATTTTATATTTATATATTTATATTATATTTATATTTTTATAGTTTAAAGACAAGAGAGATGTGCTGCACTTGAAGACTTGTGGGAGTTTACTCATGGGACTTGTCTGACATAAATCAACTAAAAGCACTCGATGTATTGAGTATTTATTACCCGTTGTCCTAGGGGAGCAACTTCTAGCAACGCAACGTGATGCGATATTATATTTAACGAGCAGCTGATAATGCGACGTGTCTTAATACCAAGTCACTTCTCCTGCGTGAGCCTTGTGATACTCGAGCGCAGGCTGCAGGAGAACCCCCAACTTCTGGCAGAATCAATCCAATCAATTCAATAAAAAAAAATTATGCTATTTTTTCATATTAAATACCGTATATAAGTATATATTCCCAAGAAGGGTTGGCGTCAAGCAGGCGGCCGGCCATAAAACTATAACCAAAACCAGTTGCAGTATGGACTACAGTAGAGTCCAGGATATATGGAAGTGTAGTACATACTGTGCCGACCCTACGCAAGTGGGAAAAGAGCAGGGAGATGATGATGATGACTTGAGTGCATTAAACTAGGCTTCACGATTCCCCTAGAAATGTATCGGTGATCGTCTGTGGTAAACTTATATCGATACAATTTATCCAAAGACATTTTGAAATGAACACTATCTATGTTGTTATGGTGTATTTGTATTAATAGATGAAAAAAGAAAAACAAACATGAACATATAAATACGTTCTGTTGTTTTTGATCTTAGCATCTGTCAGTGTAAGTAATGTATTGTGATAAAATAAGGTCATGCAAGTGATTTCTCCCCCAGACGTTCTCTCAGATTACAACAATTAATTCTCCCGCTCCGTTTACCCGCAAAACATGTTTTTGTTAAACGTAATAAATTCAAAAGAAATTTTCATAACAAACATTTAAAGATATTTATTTATTTAAGAAACAAAAATATACACTTCTATTATGGGAATAAAAATATAATAGTATCGAAATTTCTAATATCCTTGCACTAGGCTTCACCTGTATCGCCTGTATTTTTATGTTTGTTACCTAATGTCAAAACATTTATGAACCGAATCCATTTTATTTTTGTTGTAAAGGGGACATTAGCGAGTAGATCTAATTTTAAATATCATCGAATCTTGGTTTCTAAAGATATATCGAAAATATATTTACACTCGTAGTTTTGAATTCAATGTAATGCGACGTACCATTACTTGAAATGACTTAATGACTTATAAATAACGTTTAAAGATTTTCTACAATAATAAATTATTTATATACTAACAAACAAAAATTAACAAAAAAAATACTTCTAATGTGGAAATAGAAATAAAGCTATTTCGGAATGCTGATGATCCTCGCACTAGGCTTTGCCTGTATCGCGAAATACCGCTTAAAAATTACTCAAAAGGATTTATACATTAACAAACGAAAGTTAAATTAAAATAACAATTAATAATAAGATTATACCTATAAAACTAGCAAACTTAAATATGTATATAAATTAAGTCATTTTTCCAGAGGCTTCTCAGACTCAAAATAGTCTAATGAAATAAGGAAATTAAAAATATGTTTTTTTTTTGCTTCGTTCACCGTACAATTTTTGAGGTTACAGAAGTCCAGAATGGCGCTGTAAATTGAAGACCTTATATGATCACCGAAACATTGACCGTTAGCCAAAAATGTTTTCGAAATCGATAAATTAAAAATTCGTTTATCACGTAAAGTGTTATTGTTGATTGATTGTTAGTTCCGATTTAGCTTAAAAACTACTAAACCGATTTTAAAATTTAATTTAGCAATAGAAAGCTCTTCTATCAGCGAGTAATGTAGGCTATATTTTAATTGCCTGGAGTTGGTTTCTAGTAGAACACGTAGGGATATTTATGGCTCGTGTGTAAACATAGGCTAATCTTATTTGAGATTGCCGAAAGAAAGCACCAAATTATCAATATAAATAAGTAATTCTTAAGATAAGAAAAGAAGCCCTGAAGTCTTCTAAAGTAATCGCTTCCAAGATTACTTTACAAGGACCGTAAATTATAACTTTATAAACGTTTTATAGGCGCCGGTTCCTTTAACAAGGCTAAAAGTAAGGGAAGATTAAATAATTTGTCTAAAACTGTAATTGACTATAAAAAATGAACTTTGTTAAATGTTCAATCTTGATAGGTTTTGGTCATGAAACTATCCCAGTCACAAAAAAATAAAATATACCAGTCATAAAAGCGTCTCTCGATAAAAGCAAGTCTAAATATTTTAAGTACTAAGTAATCAAATAATAATTTTCGTATCCTCAGATCCAATATGAGATGTAAAAGAAAATCAAAAATGTTGTTTACGCGTTTTTCCATTAAAATATAAGCATTCACGGTTTAATATTTAAAAATATTTCATGCCATATACCACATAACAAAGAGCTTGACTTTTCAGTATTAACAAGCTACTAATGCGAGTAGCATACTATGCTACTCATTATAGTTTAAGTCTCACATAATTTCTCACTAATTTTAACCCAAAGTTTAATTTCGTAAAGTTATTGTATTTCGTTAATTCTAGATATAGTAAAAGGTAAACAAATATACAACAGGCATAAATCTCAACAAGTAATTTTAATAATTAGTACAAGCTGTCTTAAATTTTTTTTTTTTCGGTAAAAAATGCCAAACGAGCAAACGGCTTTCTTAATTACTTCTTATTATTAATTACGGCTCAGACACATTTTCAATAATTATAAGACTTAAATTGTCAGCTGTTGGATAAGAAAAAGAAAGGATATACATCCTTAACCCTTCTCCGTAACTGACGAGTATCTTTGCGTAGATATATATCTATATATCTACGCAAAGATACTAGTAGAAGAAGAAGTGAGATAGATATGTTAAGATCATATGAATTTAGCAAATTCATTTTTTTTTTCACCATTCCAACTAACCTTAAACGCTTGTGGTAGAGTATTCCTAAGTTTTTATTTTTATT
>DWLR01002315.1:0-15760 GCA_018246295.1 Papilio alexanor hazarajatica | reverse complement strand
CGTGAAAGATGACATGGGCAAGAAAGGAGTGACTACTGAGATGACGACTGATAGAAGGGCGTGGAAGAAGGAAACGTATTATGTCGACCCTACTTAAGCGTGGGAAAATAGGCAAGGGAATACATATATAGCAGATATATAGAAGGGTATAGATATATAGCAGATATTATAAAATTTGTAATCTCCGTATCTTATATCGTATTTTAACAGTGGTCGAGTCCGCAACAACACCTGTTACACGAATGGCCCGCTCGACCGGATAAATACCACGACATCACAGAAGACAGGCGTAAAGTTTTCTGCGTGTCGTCTGATGAGTGAGGTGCCGGAGGCCCAATTTTAGTCCTTTTCCCTTTCCCACCTTTTTCTAATAAGGAAAGGGTGGGAAAGGAAAGAGGATTTGACGGTGAAGGGGATTGACAGGAGAAGGAAATGTCCATTTTCTGTCTATCCTCTCCACTGTCTATTAAAGGTAGGCAACGTATCTGCAACTTGCAAATGCTTGTTGCAGATGCCTATGGGTAGCGGTCACTTAGGTGACCGTTTGCTCGTTTGCCACCTACTTGTGTATATATATATATATTTAAAGCCATTCAGTTGTTTTTGAGTTTATCGTAATTTATTGTATAAACAATAAAATCTTTTACAATAGTTAGGTATAAATACGTTGTTGTATATATACATACGACATATACGCAGTACGTTGAGTCGGCTCGCAGAGCAAGCCGGGACAATTGCCAATCAATTATCGCTGGCTAGATTCATAAATCATCTTTTAGTCCCGTTATTCAGGGCCCGGTGCCAAAACCGGCGGGAGCGTTTTGCTGCTTCGTACAATTTTATTGTTGCTGCAATACTAGTGACTTGCAACGATCATTTGTTACACAGTCTTCTATATGGAAATCATATTACGAGATTTCATTTCACTTTCACGACTGAGTCTTTACGAATAGGCTTTACAGTAGAAAGACTTAAGAGTAAATTAAGTTTACATTGTCCGCCGTTTGGCCTTTCACGCGTTGATAGTCCCAAACTGTGTCGGTTTTATAACTATAGAACAGAGGTCGGCAACCTTTTGAATCGCAAGTGTCAAAAATTACAATTCACAAAATTTTATTTTTTGCCAACAATAAATAGTACTCGCATAAATTATTTTGTTTTTGTAATCTATTTATTCATACGAAAAACATCTTTTGAAATATATCTTGAGACAGAAATGCTGCTTAATCTTGGTTAATCGATTCAGAACGATTTTTAAATGTTCTTTTTTATGAAATAAATAATTTTTGCTCGTGGAACTAAAGAGCCGCAGCTTAACATCCAAACAGCCGCATGTGGCTTGCGAGCCGCAGGTTGCCGACCGCTGTTCTAGAACATTTTGAGTCCCTAGACCATCCGTCCAATGCTACTAAAGTTTAGCGGTTCCGTCTGATCACTTCATTTCTTATTTATATGACAAAAAGGATGAATGAATAGAACTTAATAAATGATTAAAAGCTATTCGCGGAGCTAAAACACCAGTAATATGAATTTTAATTGGTTAGCAGTTTTGTATTTTATAATGTGAAATATTTTACTCAATGGAATCAAATACGTAAGCAAATTTAGCTGAAAGTGGTGTTTTGTTTACGCACAAAAAGAGGTATAAAGTGTTCCCCGAGTGTTTGCTGCCTTCACTTATGAGCGTTGTGTTTGATGTCTCAGTTGACGGTGAAATACAAATTCCTCGCGTTTCGTATACCTGCTTACGTACTGCGTACCTCTATTTGTCTTATAGCAACTGACAAATTTGCTTTGATATTTACGATGTTATTTTTCTTGCTTATTTGTCGGTTGTCCTTTTTATATTAAACTTCATAATTACACATAAGTAAATTATTTAATTTTCTTCCTCATAGTTTCTTAACGGAATATGTATATGACTTTACTTAAACACATATGTTTGTAAACGCTCGTGAATCTACGCTTTAATTTTTATTTAACCTAATACAATTTAAATAATACCCAGCACAAAGTGATGAGCAATATAGTGGAGAGCTATATTATTCGAACCTTTAAATACCTGCCTGCTTCGCGGGTTTCTATGTTTATTAGTTCTATTCTCTTTCTCTTTGTTTTCCTTGACGCTTCCGTTTCCTTATCTTTTTTCAGCTCATGCATTATTTATTTTACATAGAGAATGCAATATATATATATATTTTATATAAGAAGGTGGCAAACGAGCAAGCGGTCACCTAAGTGACCGCTACCCATAGGCATCTGCAACAAGCATTTGCAAGTTGCAGATACGTTGCCTACCTTTAATAGACAGTGAAGAGGATAGCCAGAAAATGGAAATTTCCTTCTCCTGTCAATCCCCTTCACCGTCAAATCCTCTTTCTTTTCCCACCCTTTCCTTATTAGAAAAAAGTGGGAAAGGGAAAAATACTAAAATTGGGCCTCCGGCACTTCACTCATCAGACGAAACGCAGAAAACTTCTACTTCACGCTTGTCTTCTGTGTGGTCGTGGTATTTCACCGGTCGAGCGGGCCATTCGTGCAACAGATGTTGTTGTTGCGGACTCTACCACTGTTATATATTTTATAGATATTTTATTATCCTGCCAAGTTGGTACAATGTGGTAGGATGATTACAGTGGCCAATATTGATTTGAAAGACGTCGATATATTATAAAAATTCTATTAATCCGCCAACTGGCGAAACGAATCTACTAAGAAATTTCTTAGTGATTGATTTTTCCATTCCATTGTGTTGATTCGTACTGAAGTGACCCTTGTCTACTGAAACTGATCTGTCAAAGCGGTATCGATACTAATTCCTTAAGGTCTTGCTACAGACCATTCTGACCTTTCCCTCAATTTACTTGATGAGCTGCTATGGAAGAAATACCAGGAGTAAAAAATTGATCGACCTACTTATCGATCGACGATCGACTTATTAGCATAACATTTATGAGCTCCTAAATCTAACAATAAACGTACCTTTGCGTATTTTTGCGTGCACCGATTAAAAGACACACTAACACACAGAGTTAAGAAGGTAACCGCTTGATCTCAATAAAAAGAAAGAATAAACTTTAAAAGTATGAAAGAATATTTAAATCTCGAAATAAACTTCAAACATGTTGATTTATAGCAGTAATCATTTGAAATTGTGTGAGAGCGTTGTGATAAAATGCCTTTCGTTATTTCTTGTTTTATTAATACCAAGGTCTGGCAGGTGACGGTTAAATACCTCTGTTGTCGATCTAACATACATATGTATTTATAGTAAATGGGTCCTTTTTATCCCACAAACAACAGCTAAAAATAAATTTAGTCATAAGGGTTACGTTACGTTAGCTAACGTTCAGTCTAGTTGAAGCAGTTTGCGACTTGGACCTTCTAGTGAAGTGTAATAATTTTATATTTTATTATCAGTTGGTAACTCAAGCAATGCTTTTATGCCACAGTTTTGTCTTCATGTCAAAAAATGAAAGTAAATCAAACAAGCGATCTCACTCCTCAAGAATGTGACTGGACTATCTCAAAGTTCATCAAGAAAGGATGCATTCAAAGGGGCTTTGTTGGCTTTTGATGAAACGTTTCTCTTGCATAACGGACACAAAGGATCGTCGATATATTCATGGTCTGAGGGACAGCGGGTACGATTTGTAAAGAATCGCTCAAACCGAAGGTTTTTGTGTAAGTATTGGTAATGACATCTCTTGAACTCAAGTGAGGGTACAAGTGCGGAACACTGGCGCACTACACTGTTAACAAGCTTACAAGTAACGGAATTTTTTCTCGGCAAAAAAAAGGGGATGTTACTTACAGGATACTTGTATCTTAACGCAAATATATTTGATTTTTTTTTTCGTTTGAAGATTTCATTGGTAAGAGTCATGTCGTAGTAAAAGGCACTAAGTATATGAAATCGTAGGTAGTCTAATTTTTCCATCATTTTTAGTCGTTGTTTTTGTTGGTTCTTGACCACAAGCTGAAGTATTAACGCCTCCATCAAGAAACTGTTTAAAATCCTTCTATTGACGATGAGGATTAAAGGCAATAGAATACAATTACATTTACACAAGTAACAGAGTTTCATATATAGTATAGAAGTAGTGTGACACTATGTGAGTGTAAAAAGACAATATCAATTTACTTCTATACGCCACTTTGTTATGCAAATAAGCTATATTCAAATTTTTGCGTTATCCTAATCATTCATTCAAAATTCCTTATGTACTTGCTTTTCCGCTCACGGTCAAAAGAAATCATTAGGGTCATGCCATTGTGTAATTTGTTCAAATTTCTCATGGTCGTTAATAAGAAATTACCTTCAGTCATTTTAGGTCTATCTATTATAAAGTCATTAATCATTTTTTTCCGTCTTATAAGAGAAACATCTTTGTATTAAATATAAAAATTGGATTCATAAAAAAAAAGATATGTAGTTTCTCTTTTTCATATCATATCTATGCATTCCTGTTTCTAGGATGTTTACCCACACATTTGCAGGTGAATGGTGTTATTCGTGTTTAGATAATCTCTTATTAGTAAAGAGATTGTCCATTTGTAATTTTTCTTGTTTGTTGCGATATTTTATTACATTATTTACAACTTGCCGATATTTTTATAGAGTGTCGTTAAAGTCATAATCTTGTTAATTACCTAACTTAATTTCTATATTAGCACAATTTTATAGTTTACTGCCGAACGACGTCGAATAAACTTAACACAGTAAAGATACAGAAACATTTTGTTTTACGTTCGTCTATCTCTGTTTACGATAGAACTGAAAGTAAGGCGTCAAATAAAAGTCTTAACTGTCCAACAGATGTTCGAAGAACAACTTTGACTGGGGGTGGAAACTTCTCGAACCATCCCGGAACCGGTAAAGAAAACTAGGAACGGCAGTTACGTTATTTTAAAAACATACTTGTTATTTTTTTTTATTTTTTTTAGAAAAAGCAAATTGTATTCAAACGAGTAAAGAAACGTCGGCGTTGAATCAGTATCAGGGGAAAATTGCTTTATCTATATAATCGAGCCGCTTAGGTGAATTCAGACTAAAGGGAACCTGGTTTATTATAATAGCCGGTAGTTTTAATCTAATGCATTATGCATTCGCTCCGTTTATTCTTTGTCTACCTACATTTATTTCGTTTTGCGCTCTTCTCACCACTATATTTTTTATACCGCCTTTATAATTAAGTCAGTTTCAACACAGTTCTCCTTGTTAGTACAGGAAAATAACATGAATTAATCACTTTTTGTTTTAAAAAGTTAATCGTTTTGTTTATTTTTTTTGCACTTCTATGTTACGTATCGTTTTATAACAAATTTTGTAAGTTAATTTAATAAATTCTTGTTCTTGATATGTTCGTCGCTCGCTATAATAAAACTCATTCCACACGACTTATATGTTATTGTACACGGGTAATAAATTGTATATTTAGTCTAAATATATAGCTCTTTAAATCAAATTGACCTCTATGAACTTCTGCTTCGGAGTTGAAATATGGATTGCAAATAGCAGAGCATATAAATCCAAATATTTAGTGTTATTGTCGTATCGATTCATTACGTTTTTTTCAACAATCATCAATGCATTGTAGTCGATTTACAAAAAACCATAATATATTTATATACAAAATATAAAACCGTAACGCAGCTTAACCTTCCTCATAAATCACTACCAACGTATGAAAATACGGTCAATAATTTTATTAAGTATATCGCTTTTAGACAAACAATTAGATAAATGTGGAGGTGGAACATTATTGTACAATATCTAGTATTTTGAGAAAAATAAGCGGTAATCAGTGAGAGCGATCTTACATCGGCAACTTTGTAAGGCACTTTTATTTAAATCTATTCATGTTTTTGACAATGCGAGCATTGTCGTGCTCTCGTATCTCGACGACTTTTTTATCTTTTTCGATTCGATGCGCGCCTGATACAGACACTGTTATTGATACGTGACACGATTCTAACACTTGCCCACCTTAACTGACCCCTTCATACCGGTCGTCTATTCACTTTGGACCGCGACCGCGAACTATCTCGTGGTTCGTTGTAAAATGGCCGCGTGTAGTGAAATGTCTTACATCTGCTTATATGTCGGTGTACCGTTGGAGAAGTGACTTTGCACCGTTAAATCATGTCATGAATACTGTGTAACGTATTTGATGTCGAATTTTGATGATTATCCGATTCATGATCTATCTAGTTAAGTTACAGTTACATAGAAAAAAATATCTATTATTATATGATTTCAAGAATCTTTTATTGCTTTATATTGTCAAACGTGTTTTGAACCTTAAGCTGGTTATAGTAAGTTATCTTTATAAAAGTATGTCTTGAACTGGGGCATTTAGTAAGGAACACTTTCTACTTCTACTTAAGTAACTAATTAGTCAATAGTTTATAAACTTTAACCTTCTGTTAAAAATACCAATTTGGTAAATGATTTGAAGGGCATCCCCCCTTACAACTTGTAAGGTTGTTTATGGTTCCAGTTGTGATGGGACTTCATCTCAGTTCCGTTTATGATTACATTTCTTTGCATCTGCTGTTGCCTGCAACTACGTCAGTTTCTTAACAGTGAATAACGCTTATTATTTTCGATGAAATAATATTTAACCATTTCACCAAAAAAAAAAATAGTGATCTCAAAGATATGACGAAGAAAGATATTGACTTGCATACAAATAACAACTGCATATACGCTTATGAAATATTATAGAGAGAACACAAACCGTTCGACCTAATTTCCTTAAGCGAACATATTATTTTTAGGAAAAATGTTTTAATTATGCATGTGTTTCACGCAACGCAAGCTCGGTGGGCCCTCGGTAACCATTATAGAGTAGTTTATAAACGAGCTATTCGCATTCCGGTTAAGCATACCGTTGCCCATAACGTGTGAACACTTATTTATAATCACGACTAGAATCATTGGGCGGATTTTGCCCTCCTCTAGGGACTCCCGACAGTGCCGTTGCCGAAATTGCAAAGCAATAAAGGTCGATTGATCCAACTTCTTTAGTTATTTATTTATAGCAAATCTTATTTAACACCAAACATCTAGGCGATTATATTGCTTCAGGAGTTATCTATCAGAGAAAATATAGCATAAACATGGAATCCAGAAAAAAAAATAGTATCCAAAAAGTAAGTAGTAAGTAGTAGTATTATTAAATAATGTAACAATATCTATATAATCTCATCAGCAATATCGAACCACGAAATACATACAATGTGTACAAACGTGTTTTGAACTCTCTCAAAAAGGGCAAACGTTTATATGATAAAAAAAACTATATTTCTATATAACTTTCTAATAACAATTTATCATCACTAAATAATTTAAAAATGTACACAACAAAGACTACGCAATAAACTACTGCTTCATGAAATCAAGGAATCTGTTGTAAATCAGCTATTAAAGGATCACTTTACAATGAAATTGATTGTTCTAAGCGATCTATTCATTGTCTCGGCAACACCGTTAACCGGTAACTTGCTGGCAACCGACAATCAGTGACGAGAAGAAAAAAAAAAAAAAACAAAAAATATTTACTCTGCCATCGGTTAAGAACAGTTTTGAAAATAGAATTCCATTGCCAAATGTTTGTTTCGCCGAGAATTCCGTTGTCGAGTTTAACATCGCTCGTTGTAATGTGCGACAGTGTTCCGGATTTCAGTTTCCATGATTGTTGTTACGGCTCCCTCAGTTCTATTTGTCTTTTGAATTGCGTCCCTCGATTTAATGAAGACGCTCGAGTAGTTTGGAAAAAATAGACGTCCCTTTACGAAACAGTACGAAATGCGAGAATTGTAAAATTTGTATCTTTAGCAATTTACAATTGTAATTGATAAATTACCAAAGTGAGAAACCCTGCATTTTTTAATACAAGATGGTGGCACCTAAGTGACCATAGACGTGATCGGCATAGTATCAAGACTTACTGTTATTGTACCACTTCTTTTCTTATGGGATAGCAGACACCTAATTATAGAAGTCAAGAGACAGCTGCAGAGAGCAGACCTAGCAGACAAATGTGGTATAATGGTATCTGCTATGTCATATTTGTTGTTGGGAGTGGCATGCGTCCATCAATAGACTCATTATTGCGATATTTAGTGGTCATTTAAAAGTGGTGAGTCATGTCCTCGTTTGCTTGATTCAGAAAACATTTTTCTTTGAATGGTATTACTAGGCCATTGAATTTTGAATAATTTACACGTGTGATGCTCATGAACTACTTTCTTTTTTCTGCATAATATAAGTCGATGCTAGACGTGCTAACAAACGCTGTATGTGTTAATATACAGACATTTTACTAATTGTGATGAATTGAGATGAACTAAACCGTTTTCGTTGATTTTTTTAAACATCTTTCAAAACACAGAAACCATCCCTTTAATAGGTTTAACAGGCAATCGAAATTGTCGTAACGTCGTCAATCAGTATGATTTTAGGTTGTTATTATATCAAACTGAACGAGTTTTCTAAGAAATGGGCTCTTTTCTTCTATTTAGTATACAATATCTACAGAGTAGAAATATGTTACAGTAAACAAAAAGATTTTTTGTTAATATTACAGAATACTTTGCAATACCTGAAGGGGAAAGTTGCAAAAAATAAAACATCTAACGTTTTTTTATCCATACCGTTACAAATTTCTTAGTCCAGTCCAGTTGGCAACGAACTGCCTTTTTATCTTCCCACGACACTTTATTGTTTTTTTTTCTTTCTGTAGTTCTAGAATACTATTTTTTACTGTTTAAAACGTTTCAATTGTTTTTCCAGGTGAAGAATTCGTGAAAAATTGTTAAATTAATCAGTCATAAAATTCTAATATGATCTACTTATATTGACTGATTTACTTACGAGTAGTTGTTATTGGTCCACTTTTTTTAGAAATAAAAGACATGAGAAGTTGTATATAGAAAACAAGTTTAAAATTTCAACCGAAAAAAATATTTACCGCAGTTCCCGTCGCTCTATAAAATTAATTACTTCAGGATCCCTCTGGTAAATTTACCTATAGGGTCGGCAGTGGTGAAACAATATTTATTTACAATGTCGACGGCTTTTATAAGCGGCTACTCAGTCAGTTTACTTAGTGCCATTGAAATATAGTCGCCGAGCACGTGGTGGACACGCGTTACTATATTTTGGTGCTCCTCGTGAATTGATGGATATATATTTTTTTTGCTTTTATCTTTCACACACTGGTGTATCTAGCCACTAATGGATATTATAGAGAAAAGAAGTTATCTTGTTCTTATTTTTTAATTCATATCAATAACGTATAAATGGTTATGTGTGATCCGTTTTGTTCGTACCTGAAAAATTACACGTATTATATTAGTATAATAGGACTATTTAAATTTGTGCCCATTACATGGCGATAGGATCGCAATTTATCATATTTGAAATCTCATAACATTTTTTATTTTTTTATTTTATATTTCTATGTTACCCAAAGTGGGTCTTGGCCTCCGATAATCTAAGTCTCCATTTTTCTCAATTCCGCGCCTTCTCCCACCGGTCTTATACTTGAAGCTCACGCGGGTCCTTCTCAACTTCATCTTTAAAGTGACACCACGGACAGCTGGCGTGGAGTCGGCCATTCGGCTGTTCCAAGTATGTGCACGTTGCGTTCGACATCATTTTTATCCAAGTGACCCTGCCGGCGGAGTCTGTGTTTTTATCACTCCAATGATGTGATGTTAGGCCATTCCTCAATTTCTGCGTTTTTTTTTTCTAATTTACATTTAAACATTAATGTTAATAAACTACCAAAAGTAGTTTATAACCACTTATAAGAATTTAAAGTTCTAACAATTTATACAATGTTAAATCACTGTTAACTACGACAATTAAATTCGATTTGATATGAGGTGGAGGTTCATGAAAATATTCAAGGAGTAAATGCGAACTTTTGGCTTTATTTTGAGGAACATACTTTATTTAGTATTCACGTTTCAAATCGGTTTGCATAAAACTTTAACGATAGTCTTGCTTAATTCGGTAAACTACGTAACGACCCAAAGTCAAGCTTCCGGCGGAAGTCCTTTATCGTAGTTACCCTTAAAGAGGTTTCGGCTTAGCATACTTTACTTAAAGCTCTGAGAACCTGACATAGCCGTCAATCCAAAATATAATTTTGTACAAGTAAGGCTGTCGGTAAAGTATAAGACTTTTTTAATGGAAGAGGATGGCAATCGAACAATGAGGGGAAACAGCAGGTCGCTCAACATTACGTGAACCAAGGTCCATGGACATCCGCAACACCAGAGGATCTGCAGTATACATTTACTTTGCGGTTTCATTGTATTATCTAAATTAAAACTCTCATAGCATCTCAAAGAATAGTAAAGCCTCTTAGACAGTTTGCTATTTGGCAGAATTCCTAAGTCGAAGTTAGCGGGTTAAATGGAACATTTTTTACACCCCCTCTGTACGAAATCCCTGGCCGACGTCCAGACATTTTAAGGGAATTAAAATTGTTCATTCATATTTTATTTGACATCATCTATGTCTGCATGCTAGCTACTCGAACGTATCTACGTATCCTTGAATCCGATCATTGGCCTAGTTTAAATTTCAGCGAGGTTGAATTAATGTGGCACATGACTAGTCATCTAAGAAAATCAAATCTAGATTTGAATGGAAACGAAATCTTCGGAATAATATCATTGATTATCAATTGGCTTATCACTCTGGTTGGGTTATCGCTACTGATATGTTTAGCTCTCATAATGGTGACTTTAGTACGAAATTGGTTAGTATTTTGTTTGTGAGTCACCACCATTTGTGGATGTCAAAACAATGTCGTGTCAATTAATGTCGAATCAATAATCCACGTTTAATTGGACGTCGTTTTGAAAAAATGCTGCCGTAATGCATACTTTTACAGGCTCATACGCTTTCACCGTTTATGCTAAACTTCGTAAATTGTAAAAATATATGACCAAATTGTACTTTTATTAAATTATAAAATTAGCTTTTCTTTACATAAAATTTTACTTTATCTCACACTTTCCCATAAAATTACAGCATTTCCAAAAAAAAAAACAGTTAACCACCTATTAAGAATGTAAGTGATGTCTGTTTAGAAAGTTTACGTCTTCATTTGGAATAGGGTCTAAGGCGTGATACTTGTCCATGTCAATTCCAGATCGTTTTAGTATTTTGTTTGTCTCGATTAGTTTAAAAGTCACTTATGTATATTAAATATAAAAACTGTAATAAATATTTTTAAAAGCCGTTTGGTATTCAAGTAATGCGTGGAACATACTTATTGAGATCTAAGCTAGGTGGACGTGGACTAGTAAGAAAATTAATTAAGCCGGTAGTTTTAAATAGAGCAAATCTTAAATAACTCCTAGTGAAGAACTCTCGAGCGGGTTGGTCTTTGAGTCAGGGGTCCGCAGTGGCGTTTTTTTGCTCCAGTTGTTGCACTCTCAATGTTAATGCTGTGAAATGATTAAGCCCAACTTAGAACTGTTGGTAACGAGTTCTACTTTGCATGCAATATGTCTATTCTTCTAAGAAATTAGAACAAACTAAGTCGTACACAGTAGCCTCCTCAGAGTTTATACGTTTAAATGAAGTTACAAAGTTTCACTGCAGATTGAATTTTATCTTTTATTTTAAAACTAGAACGCTTAAAAACTTTAATTGATCTTATTTCTAATATTAAGTTGGAGAAGTAAAGGAGCCAGCCAGTAACTACTACAAAAACTAATTTCGGCACTTCAAGATAAAAACATAGGTACACCCTTAAATGCTACATAACTATATATATATATATATATGTGTGCGTGTGTGTGTAAACATTGGTAATAGGTTGTATGTCTATGAGTAGAGTAGTTTTTGTTTGTTGAGATTTCCGTATCATGAAGTTATATAATAAACACAACAGAGTGATATTTTTAGTTCAATAGTCAGTCTGTGTTTCCCGGAAAATAATCCCTCATTGAGAAATACGAAGCTCTTTCAATCATCGTCTTACAATTGTTTAATGGTTATAAATACTGACTTCTCTTTATTTTTTTTGCAGGTAAAAGGATGCCACGGGGCCGACTGATCTCGATCGGCGGTTTGCTTGACTGACTTGTTATTTTTATTCGACCTCCTGGTTTTTATAAATATTTAATGATCTTCTTTTGAATATTTCTATAATTTACCATCCGTATCCGGTATACATTGCAATGCTTAGTAGATTGGTTTTATAATGTATTTTGAAGTGGATTTAATTTTTTTTATATATAAGATGCGGTTGGCGTAGTGGTAAGATTTTAACGCCACTGGTCTTGGGTTGGATTCCCACCCAGGACAAATAATTGTGTGCATGAACATGTCTGTTTGTCTTTTGTCTGTATGTTAAGACCGCCGGAGGATGGGCAGCAGCGTCCTCTTCTTAGTAAGGTGGAAGATACTGCGATCGCCAACTCGCCTGCCAAGCGTGGCGATTATGGCACATTTTCGACCAATGATGCGATCAATTGCTATGTGCAGTGGACGATTATAGGCTGATATGGATGGATGGATGGATAATAAACTTAAAATCAAAAAGCTTTCTTAATGTCTTTTCGATGTCGTTATAGTATATATAATCAAGCAAAATTGTTCATACAACTTGTTGTTGTTGCTCATTATAAGAAGTTTAATACTGAGATCTCTAAATACTATAATGCGTTTATTGTTATAACTTTGTAAATAATAATATGTAACCTAATTTTCGGAACAAATTGATTACATTTCATAAATTGTTCCGTTGAAAAGGGCAATAAGGGCGCGATTTGCTTGAATATTATCCAGTCTAATAATAGCTAATCAAACGCATTGGCCCCCGATAATAGCAGGCAATTTCATCTCGGAACGACATTTTTCCACGACACTGAGAGCAACACAGCGGGCGGGCCGGGGTTACTTGCAGCCTGAATGCAATTAGCCGGTGAATGTTGCCAATTTAATATAGGTCCATTGTTACACCGCCCCAGCGGCATTTTAGCACCCCCAACGAGCTCCTCTAGATTTGGATTAGTGTAATCGTGCATTTCATTCTGTACTTGTTCGGAGGGCGCAAATTTTTAGCGTTGCTTTTTATTTTGGTTAGTTTATAAATATTTATTAACTACGAAACTTATAACGAACAAATTACAACATTTTTCGATAATTGTTTGAGTGGTCTACGCATGAAAGCATTACATACAAATTCACATGCGCATTTATAATATTAGACTCACTTGAATCCATATCCCGAATCTTGTTTATACGACTCTTATTTACTCGAATGAAATTTATTTTCGTAGAGTAAAGTTATACTTTACCGTGCTCTGTAATATTAAAATATATGTTAAATTTCTCATTACAATATTTTAACATTTTACAACATTTCTATGCATTTAACGTTTACGATATCTGAAATTAATTAATTTAATTAATTTCAGTGTGTTATCATAAATGTTAGTGCTGTTTTTTAATGGTAAAAAAAACGTGCAGTTTCCTCCTGGAGTACCTTTACAGCTTAAGTATATGTGCTATTATCTTCTCCAATTTTATTCACTGAAGACTTCATGTAGGACGTTGTCTTGTTTTAACCAAGTACTCGAGTGTTTAGGCAAAATCAGAATTACGCAAACAAACGATTGTTTTATTATTCCAAAAATTAACACTTTCTTTTTAAAATTACAGACAACCATGACAGCTATAAAGCTAATTCAAAATTGGTTCCGAGTCAATCAAATAAACTTCTAGTTATACGTAAAAAGCTTACCATCTGTTTTATCAAAACACATTTATTTAAATTCGATCTTATTCATTGTATCTATCGAATTACAGGGGCTACTCCGATAATGGGTGGGGGCGGTCGCCGGGGGTCCGAGAGGAAAGTCGGGGGCTGCACATATGTTGCCTAATGACGTCACGCTCTCGATTCTCTATTAGCCTGCATTCACGCCCTGCGAAACTCTGAAGGGGAACTTGCAAAGCATTCCAATTAATCTCATCGAATGGGAAAATTGTAGAAAACGTTAAATATTTTCGGCGTCGTGATATATGTTATATTGTTTTGTTTGTAAAATGTTTTCCTTGAGTTCAAGAATTCCGAATTTGAAGAACTATTGATATGTTCAATAAAAACATTATTAGAAAAAGTAATTATAGAGATATTGGAGAACGTTTTCGTTATTCCCAATTATCATGGAAAAGTTTATACAATCTCTAAAAATACAAATTCTCAGTAGCAGAAGAGTTTTCTTTGAAATATTTTCGTGACAACGATATAATTTTATACATACATTAGTAAGAAAAAGCTCTGGTGAATATATATTCACGAAAACTTATATATTTATAAGCAGACCAAGAGTATAATTAAAATCTAACTTGACCTAGACGTTACTTAGACCTAGGGTTATGTTCAAAGGAAAAAAAATAAACATAAACTATCAAACTTATTTCATAATGTACATGTTTTTTCTCGTTTTAACTTTCACAACTTTCTAACATGTACATCGTTTAAGTGAAATTGTACAACAAAAACAATTTAATGCTTGCCCGCGCGGTCGGTCGCTTGACGCAGGTTTACCGACCTTGACCTAAAAGGCGCATGTTTTACGTTTAGGTTGCGTTATCCTTTTAGTACTTATCTTCTACGTCTTTAACTAGATGTCGTAACTTTTTCTTCGAATAGTTAGTCTGGACTAAAAAGATGTTTCTATTAGATATTTATTATATACTTGATATCAGTGACGTTTACTAATAAATATTCTAATCTCCTCTACAATCTTCTGGGTCAGTAGTCTTATAGCTTAGTAAAGTTAAACTGCCACTCAACCTTTGTCGTGAACCATCTCCTCCCACAAAGTTATGCTTAGTTGGTATGGTTAAAAAAATCTTTTTAATAATATACGTAATTTTCTAACGTTAACACGTTTATTTCAAAAAGGGTTAAGAAATTAAATGTAAAATTTATAATTATAATTTTATATATATATATATATACACATACTGGAGACATAAAGTAAAATATTTGTATGTGCACGTTTTATTTGGGTTCAGTCGATTCTCAATTGTATTATCATTCGCATTACACGCATCACATTATCACAGAAAATACGGCATAAGCTAAACTCACGCTAGAATCACGATCACAGCTTGAAGTGAACTGGGTCTTAATGTTGTTAGTGAAGCTATGATGTTAGCATTAATTAAAGTTAGAGTTTAACATAAAATAATGAAAAATCTCTGTTATCTGAAAAGATTAAAGCATTACATTTATTTACAATGACTGCAGAAGGCGAACGTGTCTGTGCATTAATTCTGCATCTAGACTTAAACCATCGGCCAAACTCAATAGTTCCCCTGCCTACGGATAGATCATGCTATGAATTTTTGGAGCTCATCCAAATATAAAATGCTAGGTCAAAGCTCGATTTAAAGGTACGGAAAGGCTACCGAAGCCTCGTATATATTCTCGCAAACGGTACGCGAAGGCCTATTTATTACTACTTATTTGAACCGTTTGAGGCTCCCGTTTTGTTGGAACCTATTTACAAACTACGGCTTTGTAACAACACACACAAGGGTTTCTACGAAGTGAAAAATTGTTTATAATATATAAATTAAAAACAAGTGAAGCACTAATATAGCTTGGTTGTATATGGAATTTGAAGTTACGTTTGATATTGAATTAATTTATTTCACAGAGCGAGCATAGAAAAGTAGAAAAAAGATAACTATATTTATATGACATAA
>DWLR01002314.1:0-15766 GCA_018246295.1 Papilio alexanor hazarajatica | reverse complement strand
TATATATATATATATATATATATATACACAGTGCGAATAGTCATCATCATCATTATCATCATCATCAACATGTATCAGTTGCTTGCTGGACAAAGATCTTACCCAACGCCTTCCGAGGTCGTCGGTCCAACTGTAAGATAGGCAACCCACGGTTCTGGTCTCAATCCGTGGTTTCTAATTTTCTTTCATCTCACGTCGCTAGCTCGGCACGAGTGATTGGCCTGTTGTCACTTCAGCTTACTCACTGAATCGTGTAGTGTTAGAATTGTAATTAATAATTAGGTTAGGTTAGGGAGTTTGACCATGATACTTACTTTATAAATAACAATTAATAATACATTTATCAATGAAAAAATAAGTTTGTAACGTTAATGATACATAAAATTGTGATTGGTTTATTTTTTTCTACAATTTTCCGGCAGTTTATAATGTCTTTAGTGCAATTACAAATTGACTATACAATTTTTCGGTGACACATACATAGCGGCTGGCTGCGCATTGTGAGGGGTCAGTGGGCAAGGAGCGGCGTCACGTGATCTTCTAGCCGTTTGTACTACGCAGTCTGTTTGTAAACAAATCTCCGACGACGCCGGGATGTAAACACTTGCTATGCAGGGTTCAATTTAATTCATAAGATTTCTGAAGTCGACTTCATTCACCATACCCGATTGCTTATTTATGAACTTATGAAATGAACATGGTCTCGAGAACTATGTAGTAAAGAAAAATACTTTTACCATTATATGTTCGTCAACAACCTGAGACGTACGCCCGGTTTCTACCAGACATGTCAGAATGTTATTCAATAATAATCAATGTAATAGCCATGTCAAATCTATTTCAGATTAATCGATAACATACGTTCTAGCAATTCAAATTATGTTAAACAACGTTTAAATATAGATTAATCATAATTTAAAAAAAGGCCCAGGCAATTCTAGACCTCTTCCCCTTCCCACGTATTTTAATAAGGAAAAGATGGGAAGGGGAAGGGGAATCGCCTTCACGCCACTACATCTAGATCTTGGTAGTTCCCCTTAAATTTCTTATTTTTTTATTTTTTCAATTTTTAGTATTGTAACTTACAAATATATAATGAAGCAATTTAAATGAAGCATTTTTTTTTCTAATTCGGTTCACATTAAATTAAGAACATTGCAAAACAAAAATAATATCTTCCGTGAGGAAATACGTCCCAGCGAATACCTACAATGATAAGTCATAGCTGTCCAAAAAATCTAAGAACTTGTTATAAGCATATTTTCAAACGTGCATTCGATTTTAATTTGTATTGTTACCTATTATATAACGTTATTACTTTATCGCCTTATGAAGAGATATGCATTTTTTTTATCAAATACTAGTTTTTATTTGCACGATACGGATAAGGCTGACCATTGACGCTTACGTATTTTCCACGCGTAATTGCGTTTGTATTATTTGGTCAGGCCCGTTTGTCTGGAATTACCTATTCACTACTTTACTATGCACACTGCAATCATATAAAGCATATTATATACCGATATATAATATATATCGTGATTAAGAATCCAAAAGTTCAAGATCATATAATTGCGCTGTTTGATGCGCGTGTAACGTACGTAGATGCAATTCGCGTACAAGGTCACGCGATGGGGGCCTAATATTACGCACCAATAAACCGTGGAAAGAATTCCGTACTAAAACGAGTAGCGGCGAGTACGGACGAGATGGCTACCGAGAGCGGTCACACGACGACGCCACTTCTCTCTGCTCTATCAGCGCCCTCCCCCGCCCGCGCCCGCTCTGCCCCGCGCCGCCCGGCACCGCGCCGCCCGCTCCGCGGGATTCGCACGCCGCCGTGCCGAAGCCGTGCGGTTCAGTGTACGTGCGACTGCCCGCGCTCGAGGACGACGCGTTGCGCCGCGTTCACTTTACTTATTACGCAGTTACGAACTCCGACGACCGCGTCGACTCAGTTCTCGCCCGCGCTCTCGTTTTATAACCTTTTTATTTTTATCCCTTGACGATTTAAGGACCCAGTGATAACCGGTATCGGTGCCGAAAAGTTAGTGCGACCCGAACTGGAATATACGCAGTGATCTCCGGAACTACGACGGTGACCATCGTAGGCCGGCGATACGTCGTATCGCGAGCCACGTTACAAGGTTATCGCGCCTCTAGCCCGCCAGTGATGAATTGGAAAATCGGCGCGTAGACGCTCACGTGGTGCGTGCCCCGCCCCCGCCTCATTCCGCGCTTATATTTAGCGAAAATCGCCTTTAGGGAAGGCACGACGGCAGAACGCTCTTAGTACGTCTCTGTTTATGATCGTTAGCGAGACGACACATGTTATTGGCTTCATATAACAGTGCCGATAAGGAGGAATTAGATAACCTCTGCGGACCGCGGCACGGCTCCGACGACGTTCTGGAAATAGAAAGAAGTGTGACGAGAGACGACCGTGGCAGCGTTGTGATGGTAACGGGTGGCATACACGGGCGCCGGTGTGTGTGAGCTCGACACACCCCTACAAAAATTTCCACGCTTTGCGATTAAAGATCCAGAACATGTCTTTACAAGGCAGCGGTGGTTACCAGAGCCCATGGTCCTCGCAGACGGTATTGTCCGAAATCGAGGGCACTATGGGCGATTTGGAGCCACTAGGCGAACTCGCCGAGGTCGGTTTCGAGCCGCAAACGCGCGCTCGGTCCAACACGTGGCCGCTACCTAGACCGGAGAACTACGTGGACCCGGCTGAAGATTCCAGTTCGAAGAAAAACTCCAATCAGAACTTGACCGGTAAATATTTTTGATACGTTATTGATAGCAGGGTCATATCTTTGCGATACGTCGAGTTATTTAGGTTGCTCACATAGATTGAATGATTGAATTCCTTCAAACAAAAAACAGAGCTATACCTACTTATGATCGCAAATAAACAACGGAGGTCACTATAGGTTGTTTACTTTTGTGATAAGGAGTACGCTCGTATACCAATTAATTTCAAAATATGTTACAGTTATAACAAAAACAACAAAATAATTATTTATCTGAAAATAACAATAAAAATTGACATATCAAAGGAAACAAATTTAAATAATTGTTACAAAAGTCATTAATTATTAATTTTGTTTGTTATCATTGTTTTGTTTATACAATTGTCATTTTTTTATCGGCAACAAATGTTCAATGTTATTGTCAGTATTCGTAAAAGATGTCATTTTTTCGATCAGAAAAATAAAACAGAAGTTTCCCGCTTTTAATTTGGTAAAAACACAACACATTCAGCGCATTTTTCTTATTCAGATTCAGACTGATATAAAATAGTATAATACCGGTAGACGAATACCAAATAAGCGGCATGCAAACGTATTACTTAACGTTGTAGATAAATTAATATACATGGGCAAACTATCTATATCTTATGCATTCGCATAAACAAACAAGACGGGCTTCTTATAAAGATGAAACTATTTGAAATTGAAATATTCTTGTAGGTATTTGAATGGAATTATTTCAAAAAGGTCTTATGAATACTGGGTTACAACTTTTTAGACTAGGAAATAATAACGTTGTCACCTAATACAATAAATTTGATTGGTTTTTGACATCAAAATAACACAAGTTACTTTAAGCGATTGGTAGGTATATAAAACTCAATCTACCTGTATTTGCTTAATATACAAAATATCAAAAAAAAATTGTATATTCAATAAAGGCTGAAAAAAATATTTTGTAATAATTTAGTGGGTCAATCGATTTAAAATTTAATTATATATTCTTATAATTTAAATAGCGTCATCGTCTGGTCGCATTTAAACGTCACCCTACCCATGCTATTTATAAATGGAAATAATAAAAAACGCCTACAGTCTAAGCGTAGATAGACCACTCAAAATTTTGAGATATTACTGCCCACATTGCTAGGTAAAGCCAAGCCAACATTTCTGTTCTTTACTTTATTTTATGGACCCCCCCCCCCCCACTTACATCGTTTACTTTGATACATGAAGATGAAAAAAAATTTCATAAAAGTAAAGATATCTTTTATGCTCATTCGAAATATATGCATATGCATAAAATTAAATGTTCAAAATGTTAATAAAGATTACCTTTATACATTAATTATCCCATCATTTTTAACACATAAAATAATACCATTAACATTTAATGTTGATAAATTTCCGTTACCGTAAAAATTAATTTTAATAATACGCATTTGGATGTAGGTACGACAGTTCCGAAGCTCTGCTTTTAAAAGTTTCAAATATAAAAAGGAGCCGTCGCACAGGACTTTCACTGGTGCAGTTAACTTTACAAGTGATATACATTTAAGAAAAAGTAAACTGGTTAATGAGCACTCGTTAACGGCCAACGCAAGCAATGAGCTGATCGGAAACTTTCTACATACCTCTTGTCGTCGTACCTCACTCCACTTTGTCCTGTACCACTATTTAAAAGCTTTTTTGTGATTATCGTCAAAAAATCAAGTTAAATTTTAAAACATGTTTTATACCAAGCAAGTTTGGATAAAAAAATTACATTACAATGAATAGGCGATCATTCATATAAGTTTACTTACTACTTTACTCGAAATTACTGCTAACAATATCAGACATAAAATTTTGTATCTATTTCAAGTAAGCATTGTTTAATCTACGAATAGTTTCCGATTTGTTGATTATCTGTACTGTATTATCTGTATAATAAAACTGAATAGAATGTTTATAATCTCAGGGCCAACTTATCAGATTGTTTTTGAAAATTGTATTTACCTTTGCCAGCTCAATTATAAAGAAAGGATAAATTACCATCAATCACGTCTTTATTCGAACCATAAAGGCAAGTTATAGAAAATTTAAGAGGATTGTGCTCCCTATTTATAAGCCCTGTTGTGGTCACCAAATCGAGGGTAGCACTAACCTAAAAAAAATCGAAACTGTAATGTGATGAAGTGACTTTGGTTTGAAAAGTGTGTTTAGCTACTTAATATATAATATACTGGCATAAAATATTTTTCTTACAAGAAGGTGGCAAACACTTCAAACGAGCAAACGGTCACGTAGGTGAACGTTTGCTCGTTTGAAGTGAGCATTTGTGAGTTGCAGATGTGTTGCCCACCTTTAATAAACAGAGCAGGGAATCGATATAAATGGACATTTTCGTCTCCTGTCCCCTTCCCGTCAAATCCTCTTTCCCTTCTCGCCCTTTCTTTTAAATTAGGCCTACAGCACCTCACTCCTCAGACGAAACGCAGAATACTTCTAGTTCACGCCTGTCTTCTGTGAGGTCGTGGTATTTCACCGGTCGAGCGGGGTAATTCATGCAACAGATGTCGTAGACTCTACCGCTGTTAAATAACTTGCATCCAAGCCAGTTCTTTTAACTATCACGTGGTTGCCAAGCGTACCTCACCTCTCACACGAAGTTACTTACTGAAAGTGAGAAAATAACAAATGTGTGCAAATCGTTAGTGTTATCACAGTAACGAGTAATGTTGTGGATCAAGAAGGAAAGAAATATTTATAAACGCGAAATTACAAAGAGGTATGATGTTTTGATGCCTTTCGTTACGTGAGAAAGAAGAAAGATGTGACGTAGATGGAACAAAAAAGAGCGAAACTTGAGCGACAGAATGGGATATTGCAGCGTATTAGATGTACCTACACTTTAAACGCAATAAATATCATAAACTAATAACAGTCTAAATACCAATTAAATTATTAAAACTTTCATGAGACATTTTTTAATAAACAAATTAA
The DNA here is from genome assembly GCA_018246295.1 of Papilio alexanor hazarajatica. Lineage (NCBI taxonomy): Eukaryota > Metazoa > Arthropoda > Insecta > Lepidoptera > Papilionidae > Papilio > Papilio alexanor. The sequence continues at coordinate 10,022 of DWLR01002314.1, read as the reverse complement.
GTGAGTTAAGCCGTTATGTTAATTAGTTTAGTCTAAATATCTAATAATAATATTTCTAGTCTAATATTTTTCTTGTTATTTACATTAAAAAATGTCTCCTTTGTCTTTATTTTTAACAAATCAATAATTGAAGCGCTTATTGCCTAATGGTTAAGGGTATGAACCGATCATACCGATCATGTGGTCGTGAGTTCGAATCTCGCCATTCGACTATTGTCGATTTCCATATACTAGCACAAGCGTTTTAAGATTAGTTGGAATGGTAAAAAATTATTTTGAAGTAAAAGAGAAAAAAAAAATGCTTGTGTAATGATAATGAAATGCTTCACGCATCCATCCATCCCTGCCTATGATCGTCCACTGCTGGTCATAGGCTTACCCCATTGATCGCATCATTGGGGAAATGTGCCATAATCGCGTCGCTTGGGAGACGGGTTGGCGATCGCAATATGTTCTACCGTACTAAGAAAAGGACGCTGCTGCCCGTCCTCCGGTGGTCTTTACATCCAGTCTTAAATGAATGAATGAATGAAACGCGTGATTGCTTGTTACTCTATTATGAAATTCAATACTGATAAGATTTTTCTTTTGCTATGAACTTACTCATAGGTTCGCAAGGACCAGTTTTTTCCTAACTTTGAGTGTCTAATTTTTTTTTTCAGTTTTCAGTAATTCCAATGGTATGTGCCTATTTCAAAATCTGTGATATTGCGTATACTAGAAATAATGGAAAATAAGGAAACTACTTGTGACTCATTTATATTACGATTGTTAACAACGGTTGAAAAACTTTTCTGAAAAATTCTTTTACAATTATATGATTAATAAATGAAAAACCTTGAAAAATCCTTGCAATTTATATGATGAGTGCATGCTCACATTGCATTCGCGTGTCCAGTTGTTTTGCACAAAAACAACAAAAAAGAGTGACGAGAGACGAATATTATTTCCATATTTTTCATGCTCAAGGGCGATATGCTAATAAAATCCGTTGTGTCACGTTATTTTGAAGTTTTAAGATTACATTTCAAATTAATGTATTCGATTGCATAAAACATGGTGGTTTTATACCTCTTTTCAATTTAAATTTCAATAGCCCTAAGACTCTCCGATTCCTGTCAATCTTACAAACGAGTTTTGTTCCTGTAGATGAGAAAATGTAAAAAATCACCAAGTTACAAATTATTGTCTAATGATATTTTGAAAATTACACGACTTACTGATCTCAACAGTCGCTTATTCTGTCTATCCAATTGGACCAAAAGACTTCAGAAGTTTTCTTCATACCGTTCCTTGGATTTGATTCCAACAATTTCTTTAAATTAAATGAAATTCGAATACCTCTGAATAAAAGTTATATCTGAAATACTTTTATCATTCCATCAGGTTGGCAAAAAGTTCTGAACGAAACAGAAGTAAAGAAACAAGTATCTCAAATTTTCAGTTTACAATGTCCTGGAACACATTTCTCGTATAAAAGCTGAATAGGCCTACAAAGTATGTTTTTGGAACGGTGACCCTTTAAATAGAGTCTGACATAATAAGCATTTACCGCCTGAGATCTTGTAAATGTATGTATCTACGTAGGCATTTCCCATTTAAATAAATATTTAAGTTTAAAAATCCCATTAGCGTAAAAGAGCCTTTCCATTATTAGAAGTTATGATTACTTGTAGTAAGAAAAAAACGACATTACGTAATATACATATATCTGATGAACTTTCGTCCGTATTGCACCAAAACCAAGTCATTCTTGTTCGTTAAACGTAAATGTTTTGTTTTAAAGTCAACTTGGCGGCGATACGTGTAACTCATTTTATATTAAAGATTAATAATATGCTGAAAAATTATAATTTTTGTCTAAATAATATCGTTTAACTGTCTGCCAATTTTCTCTTATGTTTTACATAGGAGAAAATTGGCGAAGTTCGAAATAATTTAATTTGTTGAACCGCAAGCGTCATCGTGACACGGCGGATAACATTGTCTTCATGATTTCTTTGTTAAAATAGTATACCTATTCAAGTCTAAATATCATTTTCTTTAATATAACATTTTATTCGAACGAGACAAAGTATTTCAATTCTCGAAAATAAAGTAACTTATTACATTTAAATGAAAAACAATTCTATGATTTCAGTTGCTTAATTATGTACCAATTTATTATGTTACAAGATAAATAAAAATACAGTATAAATTTATATAAAAACTATCCTTACGAGCTATCTATCCACCTAGAAGCCTATATTCCTAACCTGCACTGCACTTTTATGACACCATTTGAATTGAACTTTTTATAGAATAAGGTAAACGAGCTGATGGAGGTCGATTAATGTTAAGTGATCACTGACGCCCATGAACATCCGGATCACCATAGGAACTGTGAATGCGTTACTAGTCTTTAAGAAAGGAGGCTCGCCTAAAGGACCCTAAGTCGTATTGGTTTGGAAATACCACTGCGCCCAGATCATTCCATAATACGCTTGTGCGAGGCAGGAGGTCTTAATGTTGATATTGCGAGGGGAGTTAACTTTTTCTTATTTGGATACCAGGTGCACCACCGTTACCAACGCCGGCGATCGCCACAAAGAAGAACTCTTCCCGTCGCAACGCGTGGGGCAACCTCTCGTACGCTGATCTCATTACGCAAGCCATCACCTCCGCTCAGGACAACAGACTGACCCTGTCGCAGATCTACGAGTGGATGGTGCAAAACGTGCCATACTTTAAGGATAAGGGAGATAGTAACTCATCGGCCGGATGGAAGGTAGGTGTAATAATAATCAATAGTTAAAAAAAAACAAGTAAGTCTCTTGTTACCTATTGCTATTTTAATTTCTAACTAGGTGGCGTTGTTTTTAATCGTAATTCTTTATCATAAAAATCCTGGAAATCTATAACTTAGTTGTGAAAGATGTATTGCCATCGGTCCTTGATAACTTATAATCTAATAGCCGTTTCGAAATGGTAGAAAATCAAGTTTGAGAGACCGTCATTTATATACCAGCGAAGCTAATATAAGCGTGTTAAAATATACGAAACCAGTATTATTTATTAAAGTATTGCTTTACTTTCTTTCATTAAACTACTATTTACATGTTACGTTTTATCTCACTAGAGGAGTAAGTGACAAAATGTCTAAGAACATATTTTGTTTCGACTGTTAATTTTTTTGGTGTCAATCATGCGGCCGGCCCTAAAAATTATATCAAAAACCAGTCACAGTATGGAATAACTCAAGGGGATATGCAATAGTTCATACAGTGCCGGGAGATGAAACTTTTTATTTTTCATTCATCATGATAAACGTCATTAAGTTGGTACTAAATATTTTATTTACAGGTCGAATATATCAATTTTGAATTCAACAATAGAAGTATCATGTAGGAAATAATTTCATGGACAGACGTCTGTTTTTTCTTTCTTTCAATAAACTGATTCAATATCACATGATATTAAGTGGGGACGAGATAAATTATTCACTCTTCTGAAAGTTACCTACGTCATAATCGAACGGAAAGAAGTCGGCTATTTATTCCAATCTTTTGCCTAATACTCGTACGTATTAAACGAAAATTCCTATCAGTTTTTTGGTTGTAGGCGATTAGCGCTGTGACAATAAATGCTTTCTTTAGTTTACCTAGAAAATACGTACGTTTTAAATTAACGTGAGCATTCAACAGCATGCAGAAGTCACATTTGCCATTTGTTTGTTTACTTTATAATTAGCCGTTATCATGATTTGGAGGCGATTAACGACTGACTGTGATTTATTGATAGGTTTCTGCCAACTGCGCTTATTATCTCCGGTATCTCGAGTGCAAAGACAAATATTTGTGGTGCATTTTCTTACTCTATCACCAACGTTGGAAATATCCAATAGAATAATAATTCTGTTATATTAAAATCATTAACCGCTACATCTAAAACTTCAAAAGAGGTTGTTTTTTCTCGACGAAGCGTGCTCGATATCTAAGCTGATAAATTCTAATGTTTGTGTACTATTATAGCCACACGGTTCCCTGCGAGTATCAGTGCTGTGTAATGACTGCTACCACCGACACGTTTCTGATCCATTCTCCTCGTAGTTATTTTTTTTTACGTTCGACTCCACCATCTTCAAATAAATTTATGTCATCGTTTTCCATCTTTAGTTAAAAAATTTAATTAAAAAAAAAAATCAGTTTGTTAGAAATTAGAAATTTTGTTTAGGTGTTGTAGTACTTAACGTAAAATTTTTATAGTCTAAAAAATATGATTATATTTTTAAAATTTGCTTTTGAATGTAAGCATTTTTTTGCCGACTTACAAAAGTAGTGCATCCGGACTCCGTCTTAATTTTTCCAAGGTTGCAAAAGAGATATTGCGTCTCTGCATATTTTATCGCGTATACCGTTTAATATATTCTGAAGAATTATTTGGAATCATCCCAGCTGCTGAGCTCTACTTCTGTTCATTGCAAAATAGCTCTAAAAAGTAATCACTAACAATCCTCTTTTCCTACAGTAGAGGTGGTGAAAATGACAAAATTTCTCGCCTACTTTAATGATCACCAAAAAAAAAACTGCAAGACCGGACCTGGTAAAAAAAATCCTGCGCTGTAATTATTGAAATAATCGACAGAAAGTAGCTATAAATATGTTAATTATATTGCATTGCACCTGCTTAGTCAAGTCTATTATTAAGTATGTAACTTACATTTCTTACTTTAGTAATATATTGTATGTTTTAGTAAAATTTCGGAAAACCATTATTAGAGATTATTCATTTGGCTATGATCCAGATACGTACTATATTAAACGTGGTATTACGTACCATTTAATCGTATAAACTAATGGATCATTCATCAATGGGGAAAAAACCACTTTATTATTTGAAGACAATGATAAATTAAAATCATAAGAACAGAAATTTAATATGATAATGTTATAATTTAAAGTTTTGCGCTCGAGGCGCTTTTCTCTCGAGCGAACCAGCAACTCGAGGGTAGTCAGCCGCTCCCGCTTATTTCATGAGTTCATTATAGTTAACATAAAACAGTTTTAGACACAATAGAACACTTTAAACTCATATATTTTTAACATTAACCATGTTTTTTTTTTTAATTCAATGAAGGATTTTTATTAAAGAAGAAATCTGGGTTGTTTTATGTGTGCAAGTACCTGCGATCCTACTTGTCTTTCACCGGATACAAACGATATTCTTGTGGGGATTTCTTCGGATTGTGTGCACACTGTCCATTCTGAAGGTTTAGACTCTTCTGTACAATCACTATGGCTTTCAGATTCACTATCGATTATTCGGATTTTTCGTTTTCTTACACCTCTAACGTCGTCGCTATCATCACTTACGTCTTCGTTCGCATGGGCAAGCTGTCTATGTATCGATGTAATTTCGTTCCTTATTTCCGAAAAACTGAACTCATCTTCACTAGAACTAATTTCTTCGTCGTGTTCCGTACTTATTGGGCTCAGTAACTTTGAAAGAAATATTGTGATTGCCATGAAGGTTGAGTTCGAACTAATGCCGAAGATAGAATCCAACCTGCGGTCGCAAGTATTTTTGAGATAAGACATTTTATGTGAAAAGTGCGAAGACGGTGATTGGTTCTTTTTGTACCTTTCTTTGAAAGAAGCGTTGCGACGTTTATCAGCGTTCTATTATTCTCAAGAGATAACGCACGCATTGAAATACGTTTGTGTTTTTGAGATAAGACAACCTTATACCTATTTAGATACCTCATTAAATGATCTACAAAAGGCCAAGTAGACTCGTCGAACGATATTCGTTAGGCCAAACACAAATAAACACCGTTACCGCTCAATTTTCCGCATTGATTCCAGTGGTGCCCGAGAGGCACCGCTCGAGTTGTTGCATCACATGCAGTGGTGCCTGAGAGTCACCGCTCGAGCGCAAAGAGTTAAAAGAAAAAACTTAAGAATTGCTGATATTGCAGTGGGCTGGAGACATCTTGTAAAGGGGATGGTCGATGAGGTTCTTTGTGGCCTCGTGTGTACAGAACGACGCGGCGTTAGTTTGCCTAGATGGATAAACGATTATTATTACTAAGTACACAGTACGGGGTACAATTTTGTTGAGGTCATTTTTACCTTCGCTGATGCTGTGATAAGCAGCGCCTGTTATTGCCTCCTGTACTATTAAAATAGCCTTTGAGGCGATAATAATTACAACTACTTCGCTAACTTAACAAAAGCTTGCCATCTTCTGTCTAACATTGTATTGTCAAACCAGTAATTTACCATTAATAGTTAATTTCCACGTTTTGTTAGTTATCATAGTAGACCGTATCAATTGGCATCAGGTCAACGCCCTTCTCTCCTTACAATAAAAATATATTATTACTTCTTGATTAAACAAACTGCGTAACTAAAACGATGACTGCGTCAATTACAGTATACTCATATTCGAATGCTATTTGATGATGCTTTTGCGCATGTGTATTTATAATAAATGTATTTTTCTCTGCATTTACGCACTTAATGCGTTTGGACGCGCGTCTTTTACGTAAGAGCATCGATTTCCCCTTGTTTAAGGAAATTTCCAGGATGTGGATGTGAATCTATTTAGCTGATCGTGTGTTATTGAATTGCATGCTTTTTGGATTGTTGGTATTATTGTATGATATTTAAGTCCCATTTACTTAGGTGCTTTAAATAATTTGCAGATCTTATATTAATACAATGAAAACTTTGTTTTGATTTGAATTGTATCGATTAAATTTATATCGTCGTTTAATTTCAAACTAATTCTAGTTAATGAATTTACTACCCTCCTGTGGATAAATGACTGAGGTAGAAATGAACACAATATTTTAATATTTGGCAATATCATGCCAACATATTGAGTAAATCTTCGTTGTAATTGAGCCCAAAAGTATAGCGTGAGCTCATAGTAGTTGTCCGGTGTCTTATCTATTGACTTCTTTCATCAGAATCGTTTTGTTCAATGTTATTTAATATTTATTTTCGTTCTGTTCAATGGTATATTATTGACAACAAAAGAATGTCAGTTACCTTGACTTTCTCAGATCGTAACTATAAGAATTTCACCAGCTGTTCCGGGATTAGTTTTGCCAACTTTCCTATCGAGCTCCGATTTATTACAAGTAGGATATGAGATCGTTTTTCTTTTGAATCAAAAAAACGAAGATGATGTGAATTGTTAACGCCGCAATAGTTGTTTTCAGTTGCGTTTTTAATGTTTAATTCAACATGTTGTCAACACTCCTCAATTAAAGCACGACAAAGAACTTAATCGAGTCATTTATCATCCAGACAGTACTCATTACTTTTAATATACAATCTCAAATCTAGATATTAGACTGGTCGCGCTCTAAATTAGAATAATTAACAACAAAACAAAAACGTCCTTTAAAAAATAACCAAATACGGAGAATCTTTTTTCTAAGTTATGTTAATTAATTAACTGCGAACAGCGTAGAAGGAGAACAAAACATAAAATAAAGCTTATCCTCGTAAACAACGCAATAGTATTTTACTATTGATTCTTAGAAGTCTAGTGATTTTAGTGGAATTGCGCTGTGCCCCCACGTTCTCTCATTCCGTGTCGGCGCGGGCAATACATAATTGATAATAAAATCATTACAGCTAGGGTGACCATTCCTCAAAAAATAAATGGAAATTCACTTCATTCTATAACCGTATATTTAGAAAGATTATTAACAGTGGGAGAGCCCGCAATAATAACATCTGTTACCGAATGGGTCGGCTCGACCGGTGTAACACCACGATCTTACAGAAAACAGGCGTGAAGTAGAAGTTTTCTGGGTTTTTTTATGAATGAGGTACTGGAGGCCCAATTCTAGTCCTATCCCACTTCTCCTTTTCTAAAGAAAGGATGGGAAGGCGAAGTTGACATTGACAGAGGGTAATGAAAAGGTAAAAAACGTATCCTTTTTCTGTTTATCCCATCCTCTGTCTATTAAAGGTAGGCAAGTCATTAGCATTGTTGCAGATGCTTTTAGGTTACGGTCCCTTAACATAATTTGATCTGTCTGCTCGTTTGCCACCTTCTTCCATAAAGATCATAAATAGGGAATAATAGTTGTCTAATCGGCTTTTATAGATATAACTTACGAGTAATGTAAAAGTACATTATTAGATTCTACTACATTACATATTTAATTTCATAACCTCGCGTAATATTAGTTGATTTGATATCAAAAATCAAACTTTAGTCACCACTCTATACACAAGCATATAAAAATAAAATATTTCGCAGAACATAGGTGATCAAACTTTTTCAACGACGAAGATATTCTAGGAGCACAATACTCTGGAACTGGCTTTGGAGAAGCCATGATAAGTATATATAATTATTTCGGTTCCATTAGACAATGAACGATGACTTCTCTTTTTAGCTATTAGATTTAGATATCATAGCAAAAGATTTTTATTAGAAATGAAAATTATCAAAGAAACGTCTTTAAAAATATCAAATGTTTAGTTACCCTACAACCTTATAACCAATCCCGAATAATATTAACGAACGAATACTCACGACATATATTGCTGTAACTGTATGCACAGCCGTGGATTTAAGGACCACTAAAACGCCGATAGTCTTGAAAAAAAAAAATTGATTTAGTAAATTTCTTTTCAAATGACGTGCCCTCACTTTGTAAATGTTTAAGTGCAGCCGCACCGGTATTACTGTTTGTCTAAATATTTGCGATATATTTTTGTCAGATATAATCCATGAAGCATGATTAGGCTGTATTTAGACACCATTCTTCCCCTGGATAATTAATGTATTCAGGTAGATTTGTAAAATCATTTGTAAATTTTCATTTTTCTTCAACAATCTCCAAAAAAATATCAATTGTAATTAATTTAAAAATATGTTTCGAAAATTGCTAACTATTCTTGTTTTCATAATTTTTCATCTTTTCAAAATAAAAATAAAAATTGTTATCGTTTTAATGGTACCAGACTGAGACACGAATAACTTACGTCACTTTTTGCAAAAGATTGTTATAATTTTTTATTTAATATTACTCAGACCAACATCTTGTGGACAATCCAGTCCATCAGTCTTATGTTACAGCTGTACCATATGGCGTTATTTTGTCCTTTTAATTAGCATCAATGAAGCCACCCAATATGTACGACACTCCAACGGACTAGAAAGATATATTTGTAAACATAATATTTTTAGATTTAGACTATTTAGCTGTGGTGACGTCGGACAACGACTTTGTGTCATTGATGGAATATTTAATACAATCCCGCATACAATGTGGCGTCACGGCATTGTTTACTATGAAATTTAATATTTAAGCGCGAATGTTTAAAGTCCTAATTCGCGTGATTAATTTTTCGCGGCAAAGTGAGCACGGTCAATTAACATTTAGTGGTTTGTCACACTCTCACGCGAACGGCCAACTTGAAGCAAGAAAGAGACAGTTTTTTACCTAATTATTACTTGAATAAATTATGAATAACTGACATGTGCTCTCTAATTTGCGCAATTGAACTGTATTTTTATGTTTTCGTGGTTATAATAACACATTTTGTAGTGTTTTAGACCGAAAATATGAAAAATAAATTTGAATTGTCGTAATCTTATAACATCATATTCATACCTGTTAAATTTACAATGTAACAGTTTATTTTAAGGGAATATTCGTCTTATACATATATCGTAGAGGATTTGATATTGAAATATTTTCTTTTTAATAGATCTCGTGATGGATTTTCGCAATTTTCAACAAAAGGGCAATATTTCTAGAAAGTTTTGCACAACGATACATTTTAGACGTAACCAAGTTTATTTATTTATTTATTTCCACTTATGCTATGTACATAAATAATAAATAAATAAATAAATAATAATTTATTTCAGACTTTTTTTTTCATCCATATGAGTTAGTACAACAAGTCTTAAACACCACCACCACCACCTCCACCACCTCAGCCTATGATCGTCCACTGCTGGACATAGGCCTCCCCCATTGATCGCATCATTGGGGGGGAAATGTG
>DWLR01002313.1:0-15770 GCA_018246295.1 Papilio alexanor hazarajatica | reverse complement strand
GAGTAATGTTTGAGTTTTTATGGAGCAAACAAATGATCAGATCTTTTATCTTTCATAATATTACTACGGATTGATGTTACGTAGTACATTAAAATTTGGCATGTCTATAAGTTGTTACATCTGTATACAGTCTGTTGGTTATTCGACACGCGTTCGGTAGCGAGGCCGCTTCCCGCGCCCTTTGCGCCGATGGACTTTGTCATTATCATCGCTTTTTGCCACACATAACCGGCCACAGAGAGATCGCCGCATCGTATATTCACCGACAACGATTGCATACACCAATGAGAAATGGTTTCATGGAATTACGAAATCCCACTTTATAAACTTCGCGTCTACATTTGACATTTTTGATTATGCGTTCCTTGTTTTTGGTTTAGGGTTGACTTAATTGTGAAAATTCATTTACTATTTTAATAATTAATAGTTTCATAATTTATTAAGCTATTTAATTGTATCGTTCAATGTTATGAAATATTTATTATCTACGATAGCTATTAGGAGTATGTTTGTGAGTATGAGCTGTTCGTGAGATTTACATGTCATGAAAAGCTGGCGATAAATAAGACAGCCATCAAATAACAACTTGCACCGTAAATATGATTATAATAAACCTATAATTCCAATACTTAAAGTATTGCTGTTCAATTTGGAATTAACCTACGTGTTTTCTGCGTAACTTCCTACTTTGTAAAACTGCCTCATGGAATTATCTGTCTCCAGTAGTATTATCAAACCAATAATACTAAGGTTCGTAGGGTAGATAGGAAGAAAGGGACGTACGTCCTTCCTTAAAGGCGGGCAACGCAGCTGCAGTTCCTCTGGTGTTGCAAACGTTAAACTTTAATTGTACCATTCCTCGTTTCCTTCTTTTCCTAAAAATAATATAGAATTTGATTTTAAGGATATATAATTTAAGATAATAGATATAGAAATATCACTTGGAATTCCATATAATCTGACGTGACGACGATAAGTGAGTAAGATTTATTTTCTTTTATTACATATTATACCGCAAGGCAAACAAGTAACAAAATGTATACAAAGCTAAAGGTTCTTTACAACGATCAATTGCAGTATACGTAACACTTAGCATGCTGCCATTTTGTGTAAAGTTAATTAATTAAATGCCACATTACAGTACTGCCCTTTACATTTTGCACTCGCCCCGCTAAGCACAGTTTCAAGGTGCATCGTATAAACAAATGTAAATAAACATTTTTTTTTCGCAAGACTGAACAAAACTTCACTCCATGTCCAACAAGTAAATAAATTTATGGTCTACGGATATCCGATAACTCTGCTTCATCAGGTGATGTCAAACGTGTACTATATTTATATGACCTATCGTTTTACTAATTCTTTAGGTATGCTTCATTTCTCTTATCATTCTCTTACCAGTCGATATAAGAAGAATCCGTAACAGATTAGCGTGTATGCGTAGATGTTTGAATGTCGAAGAGGCAAAAGAGATGTGCCAGGATCACGCAAAATGGAAATCTGTAATCTCTGCCTACCCCTCCGGGTACCTCCGGCCCCTACGGACGTGAATGTTATACGAGTTGCTTTAATTTTTTTATTTATTGGAAAGAAATGTAAGTCTTATTTAGAGTATGTGATGGAGTGATTTTGATATCATAACAATGTTTTTAGGATATGTAATGATATAATTAGCATAATATATAATTCCTATGACCGTAGTCTAGGCAGTAGTTATAGATGTCGATTTGGTCTCGACATATTACACGCTATTTTGTTTACACAATTAATATAGAAGGTCGACCTACTTTAATTTCTAAACTGCTAAATAAAGAATACTGAAAGGAAAATATAATGATTTACGCAAAACTAATTTAATTTTAAAACATTTATCATTGAATCATAAATTTGTTCAATCCAAATACACTAGAAACCGTATTTGGACAGTCTGAGGTCGCTCTCGTAGCTGGTTGGTAAACACAACATTATGTTAATTAAACACTTAGTCCTTTAATAGCTTTTCTCTCAGTAACCAACCATCAGTAACTTTAATATAACTTATAACTTATATACGTATAACTTATATACTTATAATAAAGAAGAGACATAAGAAAAAGTTTACTTAAATAGACTGAAGCAAAGAGTCTTAGATGATATTGCTGATGAGTCACTTTTTATCATTATGACATTGCTCCAATGCATACCACATTATGCGGTGTTCCGTGTTCTGTATCCATACCTTTTCTGATATCTTCAAGAAATCATGGCTAAGTCCGGGGATCTACAAGTATATTAAGTGTCAATTTCATCAATAACAATACGAGGGTAGAGGAGAAATAGTGGATTATCATTAAACTCTCTACGTATAAATTCGTGTTTGCACTTAACACTCCGTAAAGCAAAAAAACTATAAAGAAGTTGAGGCATTTCAAAGCACGAAGCAGTAACGCTTGCGGAATATAAACTGATAGCTCCGCGGTTAAACATTCTTGTAAGAGACTATGAAGATTAGAACAATGACATAATTTTCATTTACGGCATTGTTCGCTCCTTTAGAAGCGTTTCACACAGATGTCTATCATATGTGCGCGCCTTATTTAGTAGAGTTATTAAATTTTCGGTTAAAATTATCTGGACACCAGAATCAATAAAATAATCACACTTCCTATTAGTCACAAAATTGACAATATTTACTGGCCAATAAACAAAGGAGTCGATCTTACACACGTGAAAAGATAATATAATTTTTATGCCTTCCTCTATTCGTTACACGGTACATTTTATTATCAACGTTAACAATAAATTATGCTTCTGATTTATTAGTTAAATACGGATTAAATTAGATTGAACGAATTTAAATTTATGTATGCTTAGCCATAATTACAAATTTAGTATTTTTGCTTTTAAGTATATTATTTAGTATTTGCGTACTAAGTATATCGAATAAAAACTGCGGCTGCAGCGAATAAAAACAGAGTGACCGATTGACCCAGTGGTAAGGTACTTGCCATACACGCTGCTGGTCGTGGGTTCGATTCCCACCCAGGATAAGCATTTGTGTGCATGAACATGTGTTTGTCTTGTGTCTGGACGTAAAGACCACCGGAGGACGGGCAGCAGCGTCCTCTTCTTATAATAATACGGAGGAGCATAGTGCGATCGTCAACCCGCCTGCCAGGCGTGGTGATTATGGCACATTTCCCCCCAATAATGCGATCAATGATGGAGGTATATCTCCAGCAGTCGTCCACTGTATGGACTGAGGCAAATAGCGAATGGTCATCAAGTGATGCATCAAAAAAAATATTTACCTAGAATTGACACTGTAACTTCAATTGGTCAGAAGAAACGTAAGAGACGTGTGTAAGTGAATATGTGTAATATTTATTATTAATTGTTTTATTAATTTCATCAACATACCGTCCCCAAACGTTCTCGATATTAAAATCGAGTGACTCTCAGTTCACTTCAAAAGACAACAAAATAAAATAAATATTATTATACTAGTCTACGAAATATCAGCCATCCGAACTAATATCATAAATGAAAGATGAATTTGTTTTTTTTGTTACATATTGGGTCTTTTACGAGTCACAGATCATCATGAAATTGCGCACACAAATTGTCAGTGTAATAATATATGTTGGATATACTACTAAAGTTTTTGAAAGACTTGTCAAACTATTTTTCAACCAACGCTACTGTCAATTTAATCGCCATGTCAAAACTCCTGAAGCAACTGGTAACCCAAACTATGTTAAACAAAGATTAGAGGTTAATCCAGATTCAAATTAATTGACCTTTCAGAAACCGAGCTTTAGTTTTATATTTGGACAATAACAACTGTTTGACATATTTTATCTATAATTCTAATTTATAAAACGTGGATTCGTTATGAAAATCTCTAACGAGTAAATTAAAAAATACAGGAATTACATAACAGGAATTTTCCTTCCCAACCGAATAAGAAATGTTTATGATTAAAATAAAAAGTCGATCATTAGTCATTGTCAGCGATTGAAGCGGCAAATAATCCCGAGATAAGCTGTTTATAGATACGGAGCCGCGGTTCGTGAAGCGTCAAGTCCCAGCGGCCTGACAACTTTGCCTCCGCAGTCCTGAAAGCTTTACCTGCGAAAGGAGTGAAATGAAAAGTAGACACGGGTCCGATAAATAATTGAAGGTATCGATAGAGCGGCACGTATCCCAGGCCGAAGCTCGGCTGGTCCTTGAGGGAGCAATACCTCACGCCACCCTCCTACGCTACTGAATTATTCTGCAATAACATACTTGTTATAGACATTTCTCGTCGAGTGATACTTTTATGATTTACTTCAACTTTTATTGGCACTTAAAGGAAGTATACGATTTATTTCCCGTTCAATATAAGGCGTGGAGTATATCATTTTTTCAGTTGATACGAAGTTTCTTAGGGCTTTCAAGCGTTTGGGCGTCACAGGCCATTTGTTCTTGAGCACGAGGACCGTGCAATCGCTTTTTAGAAATATGACTTATGTGACGGCATTAAATGGAATTATCACACTTTGGTATGTACTGTTGTTATTGTAATTGCAACGCAAGTAAAAGATTAATATAGTGTTGATATGATGATTGTCCAATTGGTATGCCAGCAATATGATCGGTATGTAATTGCGATTCTTATTAAAAACCTCCGCACACAGGCACTAATTATCTAGTCGCATAATTTGGAAGAACACAAACGTTTAATGTTATCATTTGTGAGACATCAAACGCGGATGCAAGCCGCGACTATATATATTTTTTTCAATATTACTTACACATATGTACATTGTTTATTTTCACGATTTGAATGAAATTTTTTTTTACATATATTACACACACTCAAGAAGTCTTTTGCTCACATGTATGGTATTCATAAAAAGATATAAAAAGTTAAATACATCGTAAAAATAGAGCCATTAAAAGATGGGGCTACCAGAGCGTTTAGGGGGGACGTCAGCTTGCCAAATGTTCTAGTGTTTTATAAACATTTCTTGTATTACATTTCGTGCCACGTTATGCATGTCGTGGAATGATCCGATCGGAAATTATACGAGTCGAACAATAAACTTCGGTACACAGTGCTTTATTGACGTCACTTCCGCAGCAATAAAATCGACTTGTCTCCAAAACGCATAATTTGTAAGACAGTCACGCGCTTTACGCTACTAAACGGTGTCTCTGTGAACACATTTCACACTAAACTCTCCAGGGGCTGCCTTCCGATTGTAGATAAAGCTTTGTTTTATGCCTTTGAATTATCATCGTCAACTGCTTGTTTATTACCAACGGAATATTAATATCGACTTATATCCAACTCACACGCACTAATTTTGTCTCCTTCAAATAAGTCAGTTATTTTCATTACATTGTGAAGCAATCGGCTTTCGGCTACCGAATGTGAAAAAAATCAAATTCTCGGGCGGCGTCCTTTGTGGCCGAACGTGTCTAGCGAAACCATTAATTAGGGAGATATACGACTAGGCCACAGTTTCGGCGTTTCGTTGCTGGCAGCCCTTTGACGCTTGATTAATTCCGGCACAAAACTGACCTATTAGATTAGTCTTATCGTGCCATCTAATCGATTGAAAGCACCGACTCCCGTATGTCGGATCAGTTAGCGTGGTGGCATTCCCGAAATGCCAACCGGGGAAAACAATAACCGAGGTGGTGTAAGACGGCATGGGGACAATGTCACGTAATAGGTCTAGCTTCCGGTGCGTTTATCAAAAAATTTATTTGGACATTCCGAGCGAGGCTGCCGCTCTTGTCCCGCAGGGGTATGCTGGCATTTAATTTATCTATCGCGCTCAAAATGCCGGGAGACGCAACCGTTATTGCGGCCTCACCAGCCCGGCCACGCACATCCGCTATGCCAATGATTTACGAGCGCTCACGGCATTTGCGGCGTTTACTGTGTGTTGTCCGATCCATTGTCCGAGTATCGCCGATATGGATACGGCGAGGATCACTTCTGAGTTATGACCCGAGGGAAGCTACGACTATCATTTTTGATTTCGAGTCTTAATGCATGGGGTAGACGCAAAGCAGCGCTGTCAACGAACATTTATCGCTTTGTATTTGATTTCTTTAATCCAAACTTTATCGTTTATTTTTGTTATGAATGATGACCATAATTAAATATGCGACTACGATCGTAAGATACACCAACGAATATACAATTTCAAATAATAATTTCACATCTTAAATAATATACAAGCTTAAGACTTAAATTTTCAGGTAACGATATAATGATTGATAAATTTAGGTATGGTGGTGTATGTTCTTCTAGAGCTAGAGATGTGCCGGCATGCAGGCGAAAAGTTTTGTAGCTACGTAAGGAAAAGAAGGGGAAACGGCTATGATTTAGATATCGTGCCTCCTACATTACGATTTCTTAAAAAACGTAGTACGTTAACTAAGTACTTTTACATACTTTTACTTTACGCCGATATACTGAATCTTCATCATTTTATTTGCCACGTTTATGTAACAGCTGCTGCAGATGTGTTGCTCTGGCACCACAAAATGTTGATTTAGAATACTTAAAAATGTGATTGATATCGACTGTCTAACTCTCCGGCTTTTTTTTAAATATTAGCCAATCTTGACAATCCAGACAATAGCCGTATGGTTCGAACCCAAGATCTTATGTTTCATAGGACGTATCTTAAGCCATCGGGCTGTTGTCACTTCTATTAGGCTACTGACCTTTTTAAAAGTAGAATGTGAAATTAGAGTGTGTCAATGAAAGAATTAGAATTTAGAGTGTGAGTTTATTGTTTGCTTGCGAACAGTGACATCGTCATAATAAAATCGTTACAAACACTTGTTACTTGTAACATAACATCACATACGGCTTAATAGCTAATATTTAACTAACTTTGTTCGATGACGGAGCGACGGGCATGATGACAAGTTAAGGGCGTGAGAATGGGAAGAGGGTAATGCTCGCTTATAATAAACGAAACTCATGTGTTGACGACGACTTACAAATATGAGTACTTAACATTTTGCCACCTCAATATACGTTTAACGTAACTATAATGACAGAAGAGATGAAAAGATATATATGACTCACAAGAATGTTAAAAATTTCTTCATATGGCGTAACTTTATTTTACTAAACGAAAAATTTTAAGGCGAACGACTGTGTGCTTATTGTAACCATTCGCCAAAATAAGATTTCTTATACAAAATGTTCAAACGACTTAATTTGCGCATAACTGTAAATTATGGTCCTCCCGTCATATGGTTTAAGGGATGACTTTTTTTTATTAGTTGATATAACACTTACTGTTTTATTCGTATGAAGGTGCATTTTCTTACGTGATGTAGAGCACCCGACGCAATAGACTACTTTAGTTAAAAGTATTGGATTATAGAAGCGGTATTGGCTGTTGCGATACGTTCTACGAATCACAACATCGGCGGAAAAGAGCTTATAGCTACTGCGATGCCATTGGTAAAGTGATCAAAGGCACAGTTTTCATTCTTCCTTTTCCCCATGTTTGTACCATTCTTTTTACTTACATTAAAGCTGGCAAAACATTTGCAATTCTTCTAATGTTGCCGGAAGCTTATAGATAGTGTTGGTTCTTTGCGATGGTCGTACGTTGGTTGACTCCAAATTACATAAATAATGATATTGCAACTTATTCTTTTTATTTTGATCATTCAAACTAAAATCAACTGCTTGCTCGCTTGCTTCCTTCTTCAAAAATATAACTTAAAAATGGAAGAGTTATTATTTTCCTTTTTCTGTTTCTCATCTACATTTTCTTATGTACTACCGGTGTTAAAGCTATTCTCAAATGCTTGAAATTGAAAACTTGTAGCCTATAAATTATTTAATGATTTGTCGAGAAATTATAGCTTGGACATTTAGTTTCAAGTTTATCGAGTTTGAACTCCAACAGCGAATTTATGTGGCCGTAAAATACACCGTAAGGAATGCTATCGGTAATTTTTTTTTATCATAAATAGCATTTGTTCGTTTTTTTTTTCAGAATGATATCTATTAAAGTAATATCGAATAATATTCCAAGAATATGGGCACTGAAGTAGTTTAAAGTGCTTTTTTAAATATCTTTACATTAATAAACATAGATTATACTGTTTATTGGGTACTTAGAGAAGCCTGGTAGTTCAGTAGCCACGAATCAAATTGCATATATGCTTGCAATCGGATTTCGTATATTTACAACTTAGTTAATAGCAAGTTTCACCAATTAATTGTTATTTTAAGGAATTTCGTAAACAAAAAAAAGCGACTAATTGTTTGTATTGTACTAATTTCCAATTACCGAGATGTTGATACACCTCTCTCCCTTCTTTAACATCAATACTATACGTATAAATACCTGTCGGTTGGTACGTTCTCATACTTAATCATAAAAAAAACTTTTGTACTAAATTGTTACAATATGAGACACTTTCAGCAAAATACAGATTGAAATACTCGTTGAAACACCAAAGGAATGACTAATTTTTATTGATATATGGGAATCAAGTTCAAAGAAATGATAATGAAGATTTAAATCGAAGACATAATAAAAATCATAGAGCTACCATTGTTGCCGAGCCGCAGCATTGTTAAGCGTAATGTTAAAGTGTACAATAAAAATAAACGGCTCTTATGTCAATTGTGTACGTGTTTTACTTCTAAAATATCTACTCTCAATAATAGAACTAGGAACCAGCAGCAACATAGTTTCTTTACAAGAGGTCGCCGTATCCAAGCCAAGTTCGGTAAAAAATCTACTGTTCATAACAAACAATTTTATAAGACATCTATTAATTAATTATACGATGGTTTCGTTACACACTAGAGAATTGGTCAGGATTGCGAAACAAAATTATATTTACCACTATTCAAATAAAATATTAAAAAGTTCTTTATAAATCGTGATAATGATATATAAGTAGCCGATTTAGATCATATTTATTTATTTTAGAGATTTTTAGGCTCTCTATATGTCTAGATAATAAGTAGGTATACATTCACTGAGGGCAGATATTAATGTGGAAATATATTGGTCTTATTATATTTTATGAAAAGCTTATTGCTATTGTTTCGGATAATATCCGTATAAGAATTTCTCTAGCAAAAAAATAGGACTTTTTAACTTTAACCATTGATATTTACTGTTCAATAATATGTATAAGTTCATAAGAAACAAAATTCACGAAATATACGTCAATAAATACAATGTTCAATAATCAATATAAAAATTGCACCTGCACATTTCCCACTTATGTGGGGTTGGCATTCTATGTATTCCTTTTCCATATCCTTCTATCAGCCGTCAAATCAGAATTCACACCCTTCTTACACATATCATCTTTACATAATTCTTCAACACTTTTATCGGCGTTTCTTTACCCTTTTAACCACCACTGCAGTCCATACTGTAAGGGATTTTGGCTATAGTTTTTAGCCGAATAATTATCCTGGCTCCTCGGTAATTATCACTGTCGGAATAACTGCCACCTTACGATTAACTCCTTACGATTGCTCAATCAATACTCCACTCATAAGTTTCAATGGAAAAATGATAGATATATCAAGACGTTGTCCTTTTGTCGGCTCATACGACATCCACGCAGATGTCGTATGAGCCGACTAAAGAGCTGTCCTATTCTTAAGCCGGGGTCAGTACGGTCAAGTTAATAGCGTATTGATATATATTAAATAAGGGGAATTCACAATCCCGCTCCCCAGTAAAATAGCAGTGCTATATACTATGTAACTATTGAAATTTTACTCTTTCACCATAATCATATAATACAACTTAGGCAATACGAATTAGGGTCCTTCATGGCCTTTTTTAATGTGAGAAAATGCCTAGGCATATCAGCATTTATCTATAGGTGACGACTCCCGCCGAACCCGCTACCTAAAGGCCATGGGGGCCAGAAGAGCAAGTGAACTTCCCAGCCCCCGAGCGGCCGGCTCCCGTCCTTCATTTACGCGACGATACCTTCGTCTCTCTAGTTCCTGCTCGGCGATTTCCTTCTAGGACATGACAGCTTCATAGAAGGCATCTATCAGTGCCATCTATTCCTGTTCCCCTATCAGAGCACTCCTTAGCACTGCCGGCAGAGTGAGGTCCTGTCCGATCCTCTGGACTTGGATCCGCTGCTCGAACTCCCATGCAGGTCACTCGGCGAAGGTATGCTGCGCGGAATCCTCGCCAAAATGGTGGCATTGCAACATTGGTTCGCGTCCAATCCAATTCAGGTACTCGCCGAAGCAGCCATGTCTACTAAGTACCTGCATCACGTGTGCGTATCTCTGCGAGTGCAGCCAGGAATCGAAGCACGGCAGGAGGGCACAGACTGTGCGCTGGCACGCTTTAGAGTAAAGAAGAATAGAGCCTATACCTTCCTTAAAGGCTGGCAGCACCTCTGCAGTTCCTCCTATGATACAGATGTCCATGAACGGCGATCATCACTTACCTTCTCGATCTGTTGCTTCCCTACTATATTTAAAAAATGCTTCTGGATAATATAATATAATATTATATATATAATAAATAAATTGATAACAGTTCTTGCTCGGTCATACAGTAATGTCTTACAAAATAAAGTGACATAAATTTATTTCATAACAGCCTACTTAAATTAGTCGTATAATTTAATTATATTAATTAAAAATGAAATATGAATTGTGAAGTAATATTTTCATTTTGAAACCTCAAAATCATATATTAGTTTTGTAGCAAATAATAAAAAAAATATGTTAGATTAAAATATATCAGGAATAGTTTGTGTAATAAATAGACTGTCACTATTGTGGTTGCTTAGTCGCCTTTAAGCGTGACGTTCGTTGGTTTGTTACAAAACGAATGAATAATTTGCTGGTATACTAACCTAAAATAATAGGTAATATCTATAACGATCCTATTTAACTAATACTAAGGAAGTCTGTTTTATGTTATCTTTACTTATTCTTATACTACAGTATCTTTACTTGCTTTAATACCGAGATTTTCTCGGGAGTAAATGCAAAAAATAAAGGATTGTGTTCTAATCCGATCATCTCTTCAAAAACTATAACGAGAGACGGTATGGTAACAAAACGTATGTACGCTCCTCTGTGACCACTAATAAAAAGCAGGCGCAAAAACTTTTGGAGCATCTCGAGTGCCAATTAAATCGCCACAAACATCCTGTAAGCCGAGATTATCGTATCGTAACAAGAATCGGAAACCTGCCCACTTCTCTCACGCTGAATAAATTAAATAAAAACTGAATATAAAATAAATTAGACATTGTTACATCGACGACTGAGCTCTGTCTTGCCTCATTAAGTTCTGACTTATGCCGAACCCCTTCAAAGATAGGACGGGCCTTTGTTGTTTCATACCTTAAACCGCTCCATCAAGATAATTACGCACGCAATTCCTAATTATTGTTACTGCGATGTAGCCAACAAGGAATCACATTAAATTATCTGGTTTGAGCGTTCAAGTTTAGCCATGAAACAGCAGCTGGCTTTAATTAAAAGAAATAAGGAACGGCAACAAGCGCCCACTTCCACTGCTTTCTCACTGTACATTGAGCATAGAATGTTATAAAACAAGCTATTAATTATTTAGAGCGTTCACATATTTTAGTAATTGTAGACTGCGTACAATTCTGCTAAATTAAATCAATGTTTGTTTTTTTCTTCATATTTATGTTTACTTTT
This sequence comes from Papilio alexanor hazarajatica, assembly GCA_018246295.1. Lineage (NCBI taxonomy): Eukaryota > Metazoa > Arthropoda > Insecta > Lepidoptera > Papilionidae > Papilio > Papilio alexanor. The sequence continues at coordinate 4,075 of DWLR01002313.1, read as the reverse complement.
TATATCATTGGAATATCAGTAATCAATAATTCATATCGAGACTTATTTATTTCATGACTTGCAAACAAATAAACAAACTAATATAAAAATATTTAGTAAATAATAAGTTTTATTTTTTATACAATAAAGTGGTGCTTCATGGGGAAGGTTTACGTCTATCTGGAGACGTGTATTGACTAAAATGATGAAATTAAATGAAGGCTTAGAATCAATTGCATGTGCGTTGTCGACTTTTAAGGAAAATGGGTATGGGTATTCTTATGGAATACCACTCAAAGGTAAAGAAAGTAGACACTCTTCTTGATGGACCTAAGTCGTACTGGTTTGGAAATATAACGGAAACAGATCACTGCACATAGCGGTTGTGCGCTTTATGAAGTTGCATCAAGACCAAACATTAATTTGGATAGATGGAAGAAGTATGAAGCTGAAACGTTTTAAACGGTAGCAAAACTGACCAATTGAAATAAAGAGCTTACACTAGATATACTCTCCGGGGTATAGAGGGTTGAAAACGCAAAGGGATGCGACGTTACTACTTCAAGCCTCTAGTTAAAAAATAAAGTACCGATCCTCTGTCCGAACCTGTTTCCTGTCTGTTTTAGGTTCTGCGTAAATCATTGCACAAACTACAATGTACTCGTATTGGCGCATGGTATATGTAATCACATACCTTTAAATGAGGTTTCGACAAAGCATCCACTTATAACAAAAATAATCTACAGCTCATGTATTCTACGAGGCATATAATGTTTTTACTAAGTATTATTAGATATAGAGTAGATTAATAGTAAGAATTTAAAGTAATGGAAACTTAGGTCTAGAATAAGACTTGATTATTCGCAAAGGTAACGAATGTGAAAACGAACACTTATTCGCTTGTTTGTATGTGTTCCCGTTTGTTTGATGGTGCAAGGATGTGGGGTAAGACAATGATCGAACAAATAGAGGTTTGTCACGCGAAGGCGGGCCTAATCAGCCATCGTTTGTGTCCCTGAATGCTACCCGACAACACTTATTTATGCCTTGCCGATATCTGACAACAATTTTTATTGCACGTCGCAAGCCGCCGTTATAACTCATCCAACAAACTCTCAGATAAATATGCTTTGCTTTGATACAGTATCTACTCTTGTTATTCCAGTTCCCTTCGATCGTATTTTATAACTTCCTTCTAAGTAGATTGAGATTATCAATTGAAAATATATATTTTTAATCTATTTTTATACGAGGATAAATTTAATATCCATAGATATATATAAATATACGAAACGATGTACCTATATTCTACTATGTTTATGCTATGACAAGATAAAATTAATAGTTTGGCTTATTTACCAATTTATAGATTTAATCTTAAAACATACAATGTTTATGCACTATTTAATATATCGATTTACAGTGTGTTGATTTTGTTTTTGAATTAAACTAATAAATTTATGTTAAAATGCAGAAAAAACTAAAAGCCAGAATTGAACCGTTTAATTGTCGTCCATTAAAATATTTAGATTTGGTAGTGTTATTTAAAAGTTTTCTCAGGAAGCAATAGGTCGGAGAGTTTTTCCGTTTTAGACTCAGAGAAAGTATATTTAAATATCAAATGAACTATATTCAATTGGTAAAATAAAACATAAAAAAGGAAAGAAAACTAGATAAAAAGGTCTTTTCTTGATCTAAAGCAAGAGTTGATTATGGGGTGATCGAATTAGATAAATAAGGCGATAAGAAAAAGAAAATATTCCTTAAAGACAAAAATCATTACAAATTTACGATAACTGTCGTTTGATAGAAAGATTTTATCTGTTGAAACGATCGAAGCACCAAACGCCGTCGTCACTTAGCTTTGTAGGAAACGAAACATCGGTAAAATATTGCTGCTTTTACAAAAGCAAGGTAACGGATAGTTAATGAAACGGGAACATTTAATTTTATCTTTATTTTCATTTAAATATGAGACTTCTGTGGTAGATGTCATTATCATGTTTACCTCGTTGTCTTCCTTTATTTTATTTTAAATAAATTTACATCACTGTCCTATTCAAAGAGAAGAAATTATCAAATAAAACTTACTGACTTAGTGGGAATATGATGAAATATAAGTTACCCTCCTGTGCTGTAAGCTAAGTATTAACTTCTGTTGTTATTCTATTCAGTAGTTGATTCGTAAAGGCTAATGACAATAACCATCAGATATATGGATTGCTAGAAAAAATAAACTCTTGAGATAGCGAAAGTCTTGTCTCGATGAAAAGACGACAGTAACGACTTAAGTTTTATATTTACCTAGTTGAGTTAAATAGATTTTTTTTTATATCGTGTTGAAATCATCAACATTAATGTAATTTTGACAGATCTATATATAAATAACACAAATTTATTTATACTATATAATATAAGTAATTTATTTATAGTATATAATAAATAATTTATTTGTAGTATAAATACATTTTTATATAAATTGAAAAATGTCTAATTTATGAATACAAATATGCGAACTTCAAAGTGCTGATAGGGTCGTGTTTATTGCAACAAATGATCACAATTGGTGGTGTTTTCATTTCGGTGGTAGAGTTGGTAATAATCGAAATAAAAATGTCGTGAAATCTTGATATTAACTTCTTAAGTCTGAACACTGAGATCGTTTAGTGGATTAAGCTTGTAATTTTGATATGAGTTAAAAATAAATATACGTGAAACATTTATAATGAATCGTGTGGCACCACGGTGTGGAATCTTCACGTTATGCGTATGATTACTGGATCCTCCCACCGTGTCCGGTGCTACCATTGGCTCCCCCAATGTGACACCCGCCTCCGCACCTGCACATCGTCTACTTCAAAACAACTCCATCGACTCAATAAACAAGTCTCGATGTCCATTGTCTCCGCACCATTATACCAGCACATCGACGTGTTCAATAGCCTTCATAGATCTGTTAGAAATAAACGATAAAAAATAGATCAGCCGATTGATACTTATGACTATGATTCTTGCTCCTCGGCTCAGCTCCACCATTCTTTTCACGATGGATATCTTTATGACGAAAGCGGTTCGACATAATATGCCCCATTCAATTATGACGTCGTTCGGATTGGAGTACCTATTTCGTAACGATTACGACGGAGCTTACGCTCGGATCTGTTGTATAGTATTGCATGTTGAGCCGGCTGCGGCGTTTGAGGCTCGTTATAAATGACAATGGCTGCATGAAGGTTGCCAGGCCGGTCGGCGTGAAGGCGCGAGCGTGAAACGAGGCGCCGGCGGCAGAGAGGGCGCGGCGGGGCCGAGGGGAGGGTGGGTGCAGCGGGGCGAAGCGCCTCCGCGGGAATGAAATCACCGCACTTTGCTAACGCCCGCGCTTCTCTTGATAGCAAAAAGTCGAAGACGGAACGAAGCGACAACCACAGAGGCTCGCCTCTACGCTGCATCGGATAAAATCGACATAGAATTAAAGAGAAATACAAAAATCACTCATTGTTCTCATAAAATGAATGTGCCGGGAGTTGAATGTGAGGCTTTTTGTGAAAATATTCTCATACTTTTAAATGGGGTCTCGTGTGGCGCCTCCTAATGATTCCTCCTTTTTGTGTAGACGCGCGGCGCGAAGTCCTCGGACACTCTAGCCTTTCGGCGTGTCCGCACATGTCACTTCCAACTTTTTCTTCAACTGTTTCGGATGTAAATTAAACAGTTTAGACGGCATTGTTTCACGGCACGGCGTCAACGCCAAAAGGAGAATTTTCATTATCTTCTTTTTATTTTTATGTATTATAAACATGTTATATATATTACTCTATATTATATACTACATATTATAAAACAAAATCCCCCGCCGCGATCCCCTATAGACCCAAAAACTGATGAAGTGATTTTCACGCGGTTTTCACCAAGAAACGTAATGGTGCAAAGTATAATCTTCACACAGAAATTATAATATATAATTTCTTTGTGTGAATTAATTGTAATATAATAATGTAATACATTTCTTGAAAATGTTTGATAAAGCCATGCTATCTTGGAGCTTTCAGGGAAAACGCTGCCTAAAATTCCTTTAAAATGTGACAAAATAATGTCC
>DWLR01002312.1:0-15771 GCA_018246295.1 Papilio alexanor hazarajatica | reverse complement strand
TTGTCCTGGGTGGGAATCGAACCCACGACCTGCGGCGCGACAGGCAAGTGTCTTGCCACTGCGCCAACCGGTCAGTCTGCTGCTCGTTCAATAACCCACAAACGAAACGGTCTTGCAACGCCTCTTTCAGAAAATTACCAAACTCACATTCTGCAGCCTTTCTTTTTACTTGAACGACAAATTCGTTTATACTTTGTCCGTGCTCTTGTGTGCACCTATAAAATTCATATCTTCCCGCTATCGCCGACTTTTTTTTAACACAAAGTGAGTTTTTAGTCCATCACTAGCTGTTCATATTCCTTTTTACTCGGTATATCTAGAGATATTAATTTTTTTTTAAATATTGTATGTTTGCGGACCTATCAACGTTATTAACATAGGCACTTTCTTTTCTTCCGCCACATTGTTTACAATAAAGAATTGCTCTATGCGTTCAATATAATTGCTAAAATCTTGATCTCCAGTATACGGTTCTATATTTCCGAACATCCTCGTCGCCAGTTTTATGTGCTCAACTGCAATAAAAAACTAAATCCTTGCAAAATTACTTTAATTATTTCTTTACAGACGTTTTTATCCAGTCATTATTTTTCACCTTACACACTACTCTAGATTATCTCTATTTTAGAATGGTCAGTTCCGAAACAGCGGTGTGACCATGGATAAAATTAGAATATTTGAATACACAACAGGTACGAAATCCGCTATTCGACTATTGTCGTTTCCCATATCCTAGCACAAGCGTTCCTTTATCGGTACTTAAGAAAATGCATTGACTAGCTGATCTCCTTGCCAAAGTATGGAAGTTTATCGGATCAAAACAATTTAATGAAACACCACCTCGCAGGAGACAGGCGTGAATTAGGAGTACGTATTCAGCGTTTCGCCTCATGAATGTGGTGTGGTGTGGCGGTGGAGGCACAATTCTACTTCTCTTCCTCTTTCCATCATTTCTTACAAGGAATGAGGGGGGGGGAAGAGGATTTAGCGGTGGAGGGGATGGATGGAAAATTTAATATTCTTTTTTCTGTTTGCCCCGTCCCGTGTCAACGAATGTTAGGCAATGTACGAGTATCTTATTAGATTGTTGCAGATGGCTATGGGTAGCGGTTACTATCAGGAGTTGCTCGTTTGCCAACTTCTATAAAAAAATCATCGACTTAGATTAGCAATAAGTAGGTATATTGTATGCATATTACATTAACGTCGCCTAAAAATTATTATTATTATATTTTTTTTTAAAGAAAACACTAAGCAAAAAATCGTCATCGGAGTTATTTGAGTTTTTCTCGCGCAGTAGAAATTGTCGTGAAGCTAAACTGGTGCAGGCAACGGTTTTTCAAACAATAACGGCCGTGTGTTAAAGATTGGCTGGGAGGCTGTTAATTCATTTTTACGGATCATTTATTACGGGATCGCGTGCGCGTTAAGTGTAACGCGAGATGTTTTACGTTTTATATATCTAATGTGAGAATGATTTGAACAATATAATTTAGAAGTGTAAATCATTGTTTTAGATACGAAATCTTCTTAGGATTGTTTGATTAATTTTGAAATTGGCATACTAAGTGCCGAAAAAAGCAAACTAATTATAAAGCTTTTATTTTTTGTAAATTTTCTCTATTCCGTAATTATTCAGTTTTCAAAAAATTCTGTGGCCATACAGTAAAAAGTGCAGTGAGCAAACGTATAGAGCATATCGACTTTTAATTGATACTGCATATTGAAAACCAGACCAGGCCATAAACCAGAATCGTGAGCGTCTTCCTTCCAGATGGACCTGATGACCTCTTGAAATCGGCAGGAAGTCGCTGGATAGGGTGAGCGGAGGAGCGGAGGTGTCTGTTAACTTATATGAAAGCTAAAATTACCATATTTTAAACATTTAAAATCTTGATACTTTTAACGTTTCTAACACAAAAACATATGTTAGATTAACTTATAAATGGACACAAGAGACCTTGTTGCAAATTCTTGCCTTTCCAGTTATATTTAACCCTTTCCAACTGCCTTATCTACTTTCATATTATGTTTTAAACGCTTTCAAGTCATCGCTCGTTTACTTTCTTCTTTAAAATGTTACAAGTACATAACGAAAGAACTTCACGGAATATTTTTTTTATTCAATGCTTCATTTTACATTTACATTCTGAATTTCTGAAAAATCAAGGGAATGCTGCATATTTTTTGTGTAATCACAAAAAATATGCAGCATTCCATTCAGACATTTACGATGGAACCAAAATTATAGGACAAATGTATACGCTTAATATCATTGGCGGTTTTAGTGTCGTAAAACAGAACCTATCTATTTTATGCCGCCGTTTCAGTTTAACAAACTACATTGGCTGACTAAGTAACAAATGTATTCTAGGTTTACTGCTTCTAATCAGTGTACCCTAAACAATGAAACATATACCCTGTATAGTGTAAAATGTTAATCTTGATTATTAGATCAAGATGCATGCAATAGCGTCAAATTAGTTTTATAAAATGGAAGTAAGTATATTTATAGATAAAAAAATCCTATAAAGTGTATGCAGTTAGCTTAATTTTTAAAATTATTCTTTATTTAAAAATTATTTTTAGTACGCTTTTATTGATACGTGCGGGTTTTATCACTAAAGACTCCGAGATTTTACTTCCTTCGGATTATGACATAGCTTCCAAAATATTCATTTTTATCCTTCCAAATGCCTTACATCTGTTTAATGATGCGATACGACTGAGTGGTTTCGTGTTTACGCAAACACTCACCCTTTTTTTTTGGTTGACGGAGGCTGTTTACCTTTAAAAGGAATTCACTTTCACTGCTTTCCAAATAAGTAACGATCTCGTGGGAGTCTTGTCTTCCAGATGGACATTTGTCTTAAGCTATTATTTTTAATATCGTATATCATCGGCTATGACAGATGTCGCGTAGAACAGCTTCTTTTAGGACGAAACAAGTGAACGATTCATTCGATGTTACGTCTAACAGTGGCTAGCTATTGTACTCGTAAAAATCCAAGGGATTACGGATGCTTTGCCAACCTTTTTGTAAGGAAAGAAATACGGGAAGGGTATTGGGTTATTTAAAGAAAACCTTTAAAAGTTTCTGGAGGAACGAGTCTTACCCTGTTAACATCTTCTGTTTAGCATCTAGACAAGTTTGAATAAATGCAATAGAATTTGAAATAAGCCCATTGGTCGATTAGGACAGATTACCGACGTTTGATACAGTTATGTGTCATATATGTATATTTACATGTCGGGTGGGTGTTAACAAGGAATAACACGTAATAGATAACATCATGTTCGACATAACCGTCCGATTCTGACGTGGCAGCTTAACGACGAAATAAGCTAATGTGCATTACCGACGCATACCATTTTTCAATCCTATCGCCACAAAACATAGGATGGGAGTAGTTTATTTATTGAAAAAAACTTGAGAATATTTGAGTGCATAAATACGGCATTCTGTTGTAGACTCCGATATGAATTATCAGTCGTATTTGTATGAATTTTATTAAAAAATATAAATACAGGAGAGACTGTAAATTCATTTATATATATACCTTTTATTAAATATTTATTAAATTATAACGAACAATATGCTTATTCACATGTTTACTTTTGTATATAATACGAATAAAATCAAGGAGTTAATGTCAAGAAGAACTTTTTTATATGTACATATTTGGTGTTTCGGTTAGGTACTAAATGAAACTTGATTATGAGAGCTGACGACTGAAGACTGGCCGGCTCGTGAGTATGGTATGGACATTAGCCCATGCTACAGTCACAGCTCACAGTCCGACGTGAGATGGCAACGTGATCGGGCGTTTCTTGCCAGTCTTTACTTTTCTCCTGCCAATACACGCACAAGCGGTAGAAAGTTGCGCGAACGTCAAGTTTTCGAACTGTGTATTAAAAAATAAATTATACGTTTTTATGTGTGGTGAGGCAATAATACTGTTTTAAAAAAAAGTTGATAAATTTTGTTAGTACAATATTTTTAGATTATTTATTTTTACGTTGGAATTTTTTTTTAAATAGTAAGATTTTTACTACATTATATTAATAGAATTGCTAATAGTTTAAAGTTTTGTTTGTCCAAGACTGATTTTTAAAAACGTATAAATAAGATAGTTTTTATTAATCAGACTTTTTTTTAAAGTTCCAATCTCCAATTAAATTTATTTAGTGATTCTATAATAAAAGATCTATTATTGCACAATAAGAAATAAAGTAACAGAAATAATCTATTTAGTCAAAGTACAATAGTGTCTTTTACTCGATTACAATTTTTTTGTAAGGCTGTACCCATTCGATTTTTTTGTTGTCCACTTCAAAATTTAGCTAAAAGTATACGTGCCTGAAAACATCTCAGTATAATGCCTTATCTGCTGCCTATTCTTGTTTTTTCTTGTTTCATCGCTGGCTTTGCGATTTATATTTCGACTAATTTACCGTAACTTAGTTTGTGCCGTAAAAATACAATTGAAAAGGGACGTGACGTTCGTTTTTAGTCGTAATGATTGAATTATTAATTTTAAATAATTTTTAAATTATTAATAAATATTTTCAGAAAAAATATTGTTAAAGTTCGCTGGTAACACTTAATAATATTCCCCCGTAATAATTTTGATTTATTTAAATTCCTATTTAAGTTTTATTTTATTATGTACTAAATTTAAATTTTTATGAATCGTTTTTTCATATAACATAATTTACCGATATATCATTTATATTGTAGAAATATTACCATTAATAGGCTCTTGTGTAGAATAAGTTTAGGCACCTTAAAGTTGTTTTTCATTTATTTAAGTTGGTTTTCATGATATATTTCATCTCTTAACCCGATGAATGTTTGAAATGTAATGGTACAAATTCTAAAGAGTAACTTCTTGTATGTCGAGGAATTAAAAATATAAAGTCATTGGTAAAAGTACATTCAAGTTCATGGATATAAAAACACAATAGCCGAGTTAGTCCGATGTCCTAGGAACGAGGTTATTCACATCTCATGTGATAGGGATGTGAACAACCAAAGGGAACCAATGTGTTCACTTATCATCCATACCATACCATCTATACCACGCATTATTAGAGAAAATGTGCCATATTTTTTCAATAATCTCGCGTTAATTTGTTCGAATCGATGTGGACAGCGATATCACTTGATCGCGTCTATACCTAAGTTGAATCCCTGAATAAACTAAAGCCACATACACCAAGTAGGTACTTATTTGGTTTTTTGTAGTGGAGTAATTTCATTTTATAAATTAACAGAAAGTCATTTGTACCAATTGTTGAAATTCGAACTATCAAATATTTATACTAGTAGTTAATTAAAAAAAAACTGACTGTACCCCTATGATATACCGGGGATGAATACGAATCGAAAGACACCTCTCTCTTTCTAATCGGTTCAGCCGCTTTTTACGGACATACATACAAATATACATACTCGAAAAAACATTACCATTCTGTCAGTCGACTTGTCAATGTAACATAGTTGTCAACTGTAAAAAAAAATTACAAACTATAAAAACATAAAATATTAATACAATGGATTTTTTTTTCTTCAAATTAGTGACAAGAAAGTTTTACGCAGTCAAACAAGATTAAATATATATATTACACAGATCTTTCGTTATCACTTTTACGTAAAAATAAACATTCGAGTTATGAGTATTTTAAATTTACCGGCCGGACAAAATATATTAATGTTATCCGCTTATCCCTGCGCATATCCGAATCTGATTTGACAGTTGAGTCAATTAAAATATGACATTACGCCATATTCCTTAAAACAAATCTAGTATCTCTCAGCGGTAACAGATTAGTTACCTAAGTTATAATAAATAGTAATTTAAAGATTTTAGTAACGCAAATAATTTATCTATGTCATAATATATAAATTAATAAGAGTGATAAATCTAAGATATGATACAATTAGAGAACTATGTATATGTAATCTGTTTTAAGCTTAAGCTAAAATGAGCCAAGTTTCTTTTTTCAATATAATGTTTAGTTAACGGGTTATTGAAAAACAATGATTAAAAGTTTTAAGTCGACATAAGTTGGTATTTAAAAATATGACATATCTTAAGTGGGACAGTTTTAATATTCTAACAGACCACCAGTGCATGGTCTTTGAAAATTCCGTTATCATATCACAATTTGATTGACGTTGTAACAATTTAAAACAGTTTAAAATATATTCAAGTTAGTGCAATGTTTGTATGTATTACATAACATATTATTTCTGATCGTCATTAAATTCGGCTGGCATTAAGTTTTATTGTAACGCTGAATTTACATTCTTAATGACTGTAGCGGCAAAGTCGTGTCGCACGTGCAACGTATTTTACTTTCTCTTTACATCGCCGTCTAATTTCTTTAAGTCTGCTAATACTATATGAAATATTTTTGGTATGTTATTACGCTACATGATTTCGATAAAAGTAAAATATTTTGCAATGTCACGTAATCGAAGGTGGCGAAGTTAAGAACCAATAGTTTCGGTGATATACATATGAGTATACTATCTCCTCTTTTGTCCAACAAAGCCTCTGCATCTCATTAGTTGGGGATGTTTTACGGTGGGTATTTAACATCTGGTGAACCACTTACTCGTTTGACCCCAACTTCTTCAAATATTTTTTTTATTTTGATTTGCGTATAGATTTATATATATTCTAAATTTAAATAATTTAGTGAAAACGATTACGAAATCCGATTAGTCTGATTTATTATGTTTAGAACCTTCTTTAAGATAACATAGACATAAATTGGATAGAAAGTTTCATAGAATGAACTCATGTCAACCTATCTAACAAAGGTACACAGTAGTAAATAAAAGTTGTACTTTGTTTTTATTCAAAAATTCCATGAAAATAAAAACGTAATTTTTTTTTTTGTTACGACCTAAAGAGGAAGTTCATTTCTTACACTTTTTGTTGTTTTGTTTGCAGCTAACTTCAACATTAAGAACGTGCACTCTATTCAATGGTTAAAGAAGTAAACAGTGACAATAAAGTGATATCAAGATCGATGGACTGAATTAAAATTGTGACAGTTTATTACGGAACATATTCGCTTAATATAAAGTGAAAGTTGAATTTTAATTTCCACCGTGGGATAGTCCGAGCTCTCGAGTGGAAACACGAAAGCTGAATCTAGAAAACAATGGATCACCTGTTTCGTCAGCGTCGAATTAGCGTGCCCAAACGGTAAGTGTTCCATTTTATTTTTTTTATTAACTTAACTTATCCTTAAGATAAAATTACAATTTAAATTAAAATAAAAAGTTTGCATCGCATGTAATTTTAAGCATTTCTTAATTGAGGAATAGATTAAAAAGCCATTCAACACCATAAACTGAGAACGTGTTAATGTGTATGCATATGGACCGATACTATATGTCCGGGACTAGTAACCCTATTAGTCGCCTTTTACGTTAACCATTGCATCTATCCGAAAGAAAACTGGAGTGGAGAGAAGATTAAATAGTTTTCGCTACGGATTTCAGATAAATTGTATACTATTTAATAATGTAAAAGGAGTTGTAATTCAATGATTGATATCGATAAAAATAACGAAAATTTGTTATTTTCACAAACTTCGTAATTTAATTAATATTATATTGATAAAGATACATTTTTATTTATATCATAAGGTATAGGCAGGGTATATCTATTATTTAGTTATTTTTACGGCTTTAGAGCTGTTAATTATATTTTATTGCGATTTATGATTGGTACAAACTTATTCAAGAATTAAGTGGCAAACTTCTTTTTTTTATAATTTTTTGTTACATTACAAAAACACTGTTAGTTTCTCTCTTGTCAACCCGGCTTGCAGGTGAAACGATTGAAAAGTGCCTTAAAATGTGCGATTTTATCAATTACATTTCTGTCATCAATTTTATGATTGCTTTTATCTCTATGGACCTTATTTTACTTCACAATTGAAGTTTTTAAGGGAGTTCGACCTATTTAATATACAGTAGTTGTACAGTAGTGTAGTATAAGTGAATTGAATGACGCAAAGAATTAAGTTAGGCGCGCTGGATTTCTATAAAATAGACCTTTTGCGTAGCGTGCTGTAGATAAATTTTACCTTAATGTGTATGAATTATTATTATTACCGAGGAGGGTTGGCGTCAGGCAGGCGGCCGGCCGTAAAACTATAGCCAAAATCAGTTGCAGTATAGACTACATTAGAATCCCGGATACATAGAAGAGTAGTACATACTGTGCCGACCCTACGCAAGTGGGAAAAGAGCAGGGAGATGAGATGAAGAATTAAATTATATGAATTAATCTCAGCGTATTGATATTTACTCGTATGTTACGGAAAGTTGTAAAGCATTATATTGTGACGATAGCAGGCAGTATGTTACCGAGTCTAATATAGTTTGCGCAGTTTTTACGCTTCACTTCTTACCCTCACTGATGTGTACGAAGGCGTACAATAATTACCCTATAAATCGAACACGAGTAACTGTCTTTTATTCCAGAGGGTTTTTTGTTTCATGGTTATACAATAATAAGATTATTTTAGCTATTGATATATATCAAAGGAAACTCTTCGATGAATACATATAAAAAAATTGTATTAATTCTTTAAGAAAATTTGGACAAATTGGACTAAACTGTTAATCAAATAGTAGAACTAAGAAAAGCTTGTAGTTATATAAAGTGTTCGTTTAATTTGCATCGAGGGCATAAGTTCAAATTTTTAACAAAGAAATTATTTTTTAGACTGATTATTTATTAGTTAATGTTAAGTTATTAGGGCAAAGTTACGAAAACACTTCTTTAAAAACTATTCAAAAATTCTAAATAATTGAGCATCTTGAACTTTTTAAGGATTATGTCGAAAGAATTTGTTACATAGATACGTATAGGCATATACTGAGCAAGCTAATAAAACACATTTATTAAATACCACATTTATAATATAACACAACCCTGTATTATTTTATTAATATCTAGCATAGCATGATAGTATCTCTCTGGATATTTTTTTCCTTAAAACTGAAAAATGTAGCGTTTTTATTAGGTGCAATTTTTATAGGATATGAAAATTCTAAGGACGTAATACCGCTTGTGTGGTTCGAAGTTTTATTCGTACATGATTCATACATTATATTTTGTCTTTCTTTTTGCTAGACTTGTGACTTGAATTGTAATGTTTGTGCTAGTTTCTAATATAGATTTTATCGTCATATAATAATAAATACGGTTCACGATTCGTATCTAAACAAGATTGTAGTAGAAACTATTTGCTTTTAGGATTTAGTAATGGGCACATGATGGATTGGGTACCACTTTTAAAATCTGATATGCTTCACGAAAAGTTGATATTGTTGATAAGAATTCTTAAATATATAATATTGTTTAAATATGTTGATATTCGAAAAATTACCCTAAAAGTAAATTTTATTTTTTGTAGTCAAAAAATATTTGCACTAATCATACTCGTACTTAAATATACAAAAATATACATTGATGTATTAGATATTTATGGTTTTATTTTAAACGAGAATGATTGTCGTGTGTGCGCTAAAGATTGTCGTTTGCCTCAAACTCGGCAATCAGGTGAAAATCTTGGTATCAAGTTATCTCTGTATTTATATGATCTTCCACATTTTAGTAGCGTCGCTTGTAATTTATTATAAACTTTCTTTGATACGAAAGTCTATTCGGCTGAGGATTTCTACGTAAAAATGCGTTTAATACGTGTATCTTGGTCTTGGATACACCTTAATGACATGCGACATTAGCCTTCGCCGAATGTCGTATAAATGCGGAACGTGTCATCGAGGGCTCGTAAAGTGTGGCAATGGGACGAAGTCACTCCATGATCCGGTGTGTTTCTAATAATCAGTAACCGCGAACTGATTAACAAGAGATGCGGAACTATGAAATCGGATAGAAATAGCGTTAAGTTATTTTCTATAATTCGTCAAGCTCTTATTTTGAAAATTGGAGGGTCGATTTTCCACGATATTGCGCCTTTATGATGTCAAACTATTTATTATGAATAATTAATGCGCTTCGCTTTTTGGTTGCTAATTTAAATTTTATTTTGTAGAATACAAAAACCTGTTTTTTTTAAACGAAGATTAAAAACATATTCCAAAATAAGTGTCGTGTTACCAAAAAAAATACAGTATAAAACTACCGGTACACGAATGTCAAAGTAACGTGTGATGTAGCATTCTGAACGGTTTACACACATAATGCTATTCGTTTCACTTTTACCGACATCTCTCTTTTACCGATCTCAACAAACATTTTCTTTCTATGTCCATCCATCTCAGCCTATGATTGTCCACTGCTGGACATAGGTCTCCTCATTGATCGCATCATTGGAGGGAAATGTGCCATAATCGCCACGCTTGGCACTCAGGTTGGCGATCGCAGTATGTTTCACCGTACTAAGAAAAGGACGCTGTTGCCCGTCCTCCGGTGGTCTTTCAAGACAAACAGACATGTTTATGCACACAAATATTTGTCCTGTGTGGGAACAGAACCCACGACCTGTGGCGTGAAAGACATCTTATCAAGCGCGCCAACCGGTCCGTCACAAATCTTTACAATAAAATTATTATGCTTACTAGCTGTTGCCTGCGACTTCGTCTGCGTGGAATTCAGTATTGATGTATCTATATGTAAACTTATACATATATCTGCGTGAAAAACGTTCCGCCGAAACCGTACATATTTCCAGGATAAGAGCCTAAGTGATGTTCCAGACTATAATCTATCTCTGTGCCAAATTTCGTCCAGATCTGTTCAGCTGATTTGGAGTTACCTGGTAACCAACGTCCATCCAAACATTCGCATTTATAATATAATGATTTTTTTACCCTGCGTATTTTTTTGTAATAAACACTACCTTACGTATATCCTTGACAATACCTTAAAGATTATGTGTACAAAGTTTAATGATGATCAGTTCAGTAGGTTTTACGAACATCCCCTTACCCCTTCAACCCTTTCTTTCGCAATATAATGTAGCATATTTCCTGTTCTTAGTTCTTTTTAAATTAGGTATTTACCTAACCTAAATAAATAAAAAATACAACCATTTTATTGCCAGAAAAAAAAAACAACCTAACAAAATACATAAGAAAAAAGACACAGTTATCTAGAATTACGCCCATTTTTACCAATGACTAATAGATTTAAGGAGCCCGTAATGAAATTTGAGTGAAATTTAAGTTTCAGTTTAATCACTTAAAATTATCTATAACCTTAGAATGCTCTTAGAATATATGGACTCAATATTTGACCTCTTAGAGCTAAGTGACGGTTCAGATGTAGCATTATTATACAGTTGATTAAATAACTAATCAAATTTTACTTTTAGAGAAACCGAATTTTTTTACGCAATATGTGACAAATTTCTTAAAAGATTAAGATTATTATAATTAAGGCAATTTCAAAATGTCTATTTTTATTTTTCTGTCATCTTTGAACCATCATCATTTTCTAGAATATCATATATAGTAGTAAACTTAAATTTCATCCCAGTCAACTAAACAGCCATTTTATAGCATTTTTTTTGAAGAAATGTTTAACGTAACGCTTTAAATTTATATAACTTTGGTATTTATGCACTGATTTAGATGAAACAAACACGTTACTCTCACAATTGGAGTTAATTACAATATATTGGTGAAAACCACATCCAAATCGGTTGAGCCGTTTCTGAGAGTAGCACGCACAAACTTACAAACAGACAAAAATTTTAAAAATCGTTGTTTAGAGTTCTATAGCATTGGTAAAACGATCAGTTACGATTTTATTATATCTATAGATATACTTAAATGGTTATTTATTTCTAAGCTACCATTAAATTATTACAACTTTATACGAATAAACTTCTAATATACATATACTTAACCTAGTGGTCATATAAACATCGCCATATATTTACGAAACACTTTTTGAACTACACTTTTAGCCCATCGAAAAGATAGTTTTTTTTTCTTCGAAATTCTATAATGTCATCAAATTCTATAATGTCATCAAATTCATAATAATATAATGTAAATTATATTTAATCTGTCTGTGATTTTTGCATGTGTAAATGTAAATATTAAACGACTCCAATACCCCACAACAATAAAAGAGAACAGTTGGTTATACATTCCTACCTCCTGTCGATCTACTAACAATGACACATATCTAACTTCGACGTGCAACAATGGTATTCTGCTGAAACCGCAACAGAATACATTGTCTTGTGAATATCGTTCTAAACAAATACGAGATAAACGTTGTTTTTGAATAGAAATCTTTATCTCTCTATTGAGCGCGGCTTGCGGCACTTCTGTATTTATTTTTGTATTTAAGGTTGAAATTAACACGCAAGTTGAGTTCTTTTCATTGTCTATTGGATAATTACAGCTTCACAATCGTCTCTCGTTTAGGATTTTGCAATATCCCCATCACTATTAATGTGGTACTGAAGGTAACAGAATTGAAATTGACGTTTTTGTAGCTTTAGGTTTGTTACGAAGCTGATATATATCAATAACAGTTTTAATACAAATGTTAGCTTTGAAATTAAGAATGATTTGTTTCGGAAGTTGTTGAATGTTAAGAATCAATAGTGAAAAAGAATCAAACATATTTATAACGTTGAAGTTGAAGAAGAAGACAGATGAAGTTGTTATAAATGAACTTTTACGAAGATCAACTAAATTTGAGAAGCAGTAGTAATAAATCAATTAAAAGTAGTAGTAAAACAAAAAATATAATAAATTAGAATTTAGATCAAACGTACAGTAAAAGGCAGTAGTTGATAGCCAGAGAAGAGTGGTTGGTTTGACGGTAGAGTCCGCAACAACAACATCTGTTGCACGAATGTTGCATGAATCTCGACCGGTGAAATACCACAACCTCACAAAAGAGAGACGTGAAGTAAAAGTATTCTGTGTTTAGTCCGAGGAGTGAGGTGCCAAACGCCTAATTTTTATCCTCTTCCTCTTCCCACCCTTAAGGAATAGGTGGTAAGGGAAAGAGGATTTGACGGAGAAGGATACCCTTCTATTATACAGAAAAATTAACATTTCCTACTCCTATCCATACGGATAGGAGTAGGAAATGTTAATTTTTCTGTTTATAGGGATAGGATAGGATAGGATTTTTTTATACAAGAAGTTGGCAAACGAACAATCGGTCATCTAAGTGACCGCTACCCATAGACATGTGCAACAAACATTTGCGAGCGTTGTCTAGATTTAACAGACAGAGATGAGGATAAATTTAGAATAGGATATTTCTCTATCCATGTCCCACCGTTAAATTCAATTCCCGTTCATTCCTTTTCCTTATTAGAAAAGGGTAGGAAGGGGAAGAGGAATAGAATTAAGGCTCCAGCATCTCTCTTCAGACGAAACGCAGAAAACTAAGCAACGACTAAATAGAAAAGAAAATATCCAAAAACCAAAAGAAAGAAGCCAAAGTGTAAGCTTATTTTACAAACAAATAAGTGGTTCTTGTTTTTACATTTAGGTAAACATTACCGTTTTGCGTACATTCGCGCGATCGGTGTTGATTGTAATTTACATGGTTAGTTTGTGCGTGGTAATGTAACTCACCTAGTTGCTTGTAACGGACAATTACACGTTACATTTTATATTTATATATATAAGTGAAATTTAAGAGCGTTTTAAAACGTTCCAACCTTCATTAAGTCCTGACTATATCGTATTACCATCTATTTCGGGCGTAAAATTAAGTAGAACAGTGTTTCTATTTCGTAGTTACGAATAAAACGAATTTATGTAATTTGATGATCGCTATGTCTGATTACCCAAAAGCAATATATCTTTCTTTTTTTAATATGCATCTCCTTATTAAAACTAACTCAGGTTTAATGCCTAGCTGTTTTTCTTTATGTATAAAATTACTTTTTAATTTCTTATGTGTTAATCTATACGCCATCGTTAGCTTTGTTGAATCTGAATTCGTGATACAACAGTACTTATAGTGCTATAATTAAGATTGTATCGAGGCTTTACCTAAAAGAATGCGTAGAAAATGTTCAAAAGCGTTCATTAAAAATCGTCGGGAGTATCACCACTTGTACCCTGGTGCATTCCTGCGCGTATTTAGGCGTCTTATCGCACATATTGATTGAAACGGAACATTGTATTTGGATAGTACAAAAAAATATTACATTTCATTCATGACAGTTATCTAATTTAGGGCCATGTCTGGTACTACGCTGTATTGCATTACTTAAAAAAACTGTAACAGATTTATAAAGAATCAATAAAAGGTAGAAGTGTTTCAATGACTTACATTTGATTCATTTATTTGGTTTGTGTGTGTATTGTTTTTGTAATAACCTTTTTTTTGTAACAAGAACAAGACCGACGACAAAATTATGTAATTTTGTTATTAAGTCACCATAATTTAATTTACAAGTCATTAAGCCACGGTACATCTCATTAAAACTCCATTAAATCCTTAATCCTTAAATCATAATGTTTTAAATCTACCAATATGTCAATTTTCGTTTCATCTTCGGAACCCAAGAGTGACATTTAAAATTAAATAAGACCCACTTGCGAATGTTCCCTTTCCAACTTCGTCATTTATGAAACCGTTTCATAAATGACGAAGTTTTAAGGTAACAAACATAGAAAAATACAAGCGAAGCGAGAACCTTTTCCTTTTTTGAAGTCGGTTAAAATCAATTTACGTTTACATGTACTTGACGCGTTGAAGTCTTTTGTATGAGTGTTTTTTTTAATTATTGTCAAGTTGCTTGGATCCGATTAGTGTATTTAGTATAAATCTTAAAAAATATTAAATTTTATAAATCAACGTAAAGTAAAACGTTATTTAAAAAAAAACTCTCATTTTTAAGTGATATTCTGCGAAATTCAAGGAGGAGGAGAATGGTTAAGTAAATAAAAATATTCATGGTGAAAATCTCGCGGGTGGGGAATGTGGTACATCAAAAACTTGATTTTGTTTTTATTTCGTTGTCAGACAATAATTTTCTTACGATTTTTTATAAAAAAAAAATCCATTGATTTTTTTTACATAAATTAAATAGGACTATTTCTAGTAAATCATTAACCGAAGTACTAATCGTTTAAAGATATCAATATCTTTCATGAGTATTCATTTATCGTCCACGTTGAATATTATTTCTGTTCGATTGGGGTTAGCTTTAGTGTTATGTCAGCTATAACATATTGAGACCAACATCCTTTTTTACATCACTTTGCCATATATGGACCGGACGCTTAGACATACATGCTTAAAAGGAGATCTTGTGATGAATGTATGAAAAAAGTTGCTAGTTTGTCTACATGTCGACATACAAAACCTTAAGCGATACACTTTGATTAGCAAGCTAAGCGTGGTTACGTCACTACTTATCATTTTATGATGGCGTGGAAATTTACAAATAAGTGTAGATTTTATTTGGTTTTTATTTTAAGCCCTCGAGAAATAGTTGAACAGAGTTATAAGCACTCACGCCCGTGACATATATGAATAGATTGAGACAAAGCATTGTTAATTGCTATGAACCTCACATACTTTTCTTCGTTCTTTCTTCTTTAGGTCTATTCTCAAATGACTTTCCCTTACGGTTATTCTTAATATCTCTCTTCTGTCACTAATGTATTCCTTTACTGACATCTTTTGCTATTTTTGTCCACTCCACCGAAGATGAGTACACAAGAGTTTACTTTGTTTTGATAATATAATATGGTATATATATATATATATATATATA
>DWLR01002311.1:0-15773 GCA_018246295.1 Papilio alexanor hazarajatica | reverse complement strand
AATTCTTAACCAAAGAGGAGATATTTCAGATCAAAGTGGTCAGTACGACAAAACGCTAATTTCGTATGTAAGGACCTTATAGATGATAGTCTCTGAAATAGATTTACAAACTTTTTTCCCACTTCCTCTGTAATACAAATTACACGCAAAGTGGCATCTAACTAGACAGGCATCCTATACTACCACGTAAGGCATTATTTATTTATTTAAAGGCAACAGTTAGCATGAACTGAACTGTAGCCCTTTCTTGAAAAAAACTAAAACAATGTAACCGAGGAACCTTTTGTGCAGCTGAACTGTGACTGACTGCATTAAAAATATTATACCGCGATGTAATAATACCACAGTGACATCTATCGATAACTACCTAAAATGAAAATATATTCTATAAAAATACCGCATATATGTATGTATATTTAAAAAAAATAAGTGTTAACTACCTTTGTGCATATACAAAACTACCTTATTGCATTAAACACACAACTGAAATTTTAATCAATGCTTTATATTGTACATAATTGCATTATTTAATTATAAAAAGAAGACAAAGATAAAAAGAAAAGAAATACAAATGTTTAATTCGTCAGTTCTAATTACACCCGTAAAACTTTATTTAATTGTAAATATAAAACATAGATGTCATTTTAATTTTTTTTACATCGCGGTTTAATCGTCACTTGAAGCACCAATAACCTAATGGTTGTTACTACCGACCAAAAAGCGAGCCCTGTGTCAGATGAAGCTGTCAAAACCGTCAAAAGGTTACGAGCAACGACATTTCCGAAAATAGACGACCAAAAAGTTATGGGTTTGTATTCCGCCATTCGACTATTGTGGTGAACCATATTAGATTAGTTAGTTACAAGAGATATTAGTATTTTTTAAATACAGAATAAGGGGACAAGGGGTCACTTAACATTAAAATAATTTTAAATACCTATATCTTTTTTTTAAATCGACTTTAGATAATCAAAAATGGGTCATGTACCTTTTGAGGTACATGTATGTGTATTATTTTTATTTCGCCTACTCTGCTCTGATTCAGTAATTCGCGATCACAGCATCTATTGACTATTTTGATCGACGTAAGAAAGTGGTTGTGACATCACGTCTTTTAATAGTAGCAACAAAAGCTAATATCACTTACGTCCTATT
This sequence comes from Papilio alexanor hazarajatica, assembly GCA_018246295.1. NCBI lineage: Eukaryota > Metazoa > Arthropoda > Insecta > Lepidoptera > Papilionidae > Papilio > Papilio alexanor. The sequence goes on along the minus strand of DWLR01002311.1, from coordinate 14,618 downwards.
TATAAATACGTGTTTAAATAATAAAAATCTTCATAATATTAAATAGCTGTAATAATAAAAGAATAATCGTAATTGGCGATAAATTCATTATGCGTTGAGTTCGGAAGGCGCTTGTATAGTTTATCATTGATTTATTTCTTTGTATTGAGCTTGTATAGTTTATCATTGATTTATTTCTTTGTATTGAGCTTGTATAGTTTATCATTGATTTATTTTTTCATATTGATTTGAAATTATAATCAAATCGTTTAAGTGTCGGCAAATGTTTGTATGTTAGCAATTTAGTTTTTCATTGCACTACAAAACGGTTTCATGTATATTTATAAAAATGCAGCAAAACTATATTGTGTGTGGGTCTCATCAAATGTATTAGAGTAATACAAAAATATGAGCCTTGAAATAAATAACAAACCACATAAAGAAATTTTCTTTCAGTCCCTAAGTTTTGTCTGAGCAAAACCTTACTTTTTTGTCTGACTGACATGAGGGTATGTTTTTCTTGGGCATGTATGCATGTATGTACGTTGCCACAGCCTAAACAGTGTGTCATAGTGGTATAGTCAGTCAGGTTTATTGTTTTTTTCCAATGATACAGTTATAATTAAATTAATTCCTTGTGAGATTAATTGAGAGATTATTGCTACGTGCACAAAATGTGACCGCGTTGCCGCTTTAAACAGTCGTTTTTTTTTTGAGAGTCAAAAGTTGCAAACGATCAAGTAACTTTAAGCAAAAATCAATGGAGTTGTAAGAGTTGCGTTACTCTAATGTTATGGTGATCTTATCCATACGGTGGAATTTGGTTTGGATTTAACATTGCTAATTCCAGAAAAGACAGGATTTGTACTTAGGACACTACTAAACACACGGACAGTAGACCGATCTTTCATTACAGTATTCACAATTTATGTGAATAAATCGGCCTCCGCCATTGATCGCATCTTTGGGGGGAAATGTGCCATAATCGCCACGCTTGGCAGGCGGGTTGGCGATCGCAGTGTGTTCCACCGTACTAAGCAAAGGACGCTGCTGCCCGTCCTCCGGTGGTCTTTACATCCAGACTCAAGACAAACAAACATGACATCAACAAACCGTGGCACTAGCAGTAGATAATAGAGATACATTATTTTATTTCATTCAATTGATTTGTATTCGATAACGGAGTGTAACGTATGTAAAGTCATTAGTTTAAGTTTATTATTTGTTACTATATATAGGTCTTAAATGAGCATGGAGTTGTAATGTAAGTAAAGCCATTTAAAAAAAGAATTATATTTAAGGAAAGAATTTGGTTACCTACAAATGTCAAACAAATGTAATAAAACATGTGAGTTATAATCGTGGTGTCCTTCAAACAACAATATATTATATGGAGGAATTAATTTTATTGATCACTTGGTCTAAAAATGAGATACAGACCAGTTGTTCCTTATATTGATGTAATTCCTTTTCTTTGGCTGCTTGACTTTTACTAGAAATTGGTTTTATTTTGCGAGAATTTGTTGGCCATCAAATCTGTTGTAACAGTGAGTAATGTTTAAGATATGGCCAATCTGCATATTACTCTGCAGACAATAGTAAAAGAGTTGTTTAATTGGTTAATCATCTTCACGTGTATTTAATTAGCAGGACGTACAGGAGGGCAAAGTTTTCGCGGGTATTTGTGAATGCGAGTACGTATGTTTATTCTGTTGTGACCCTTGTGTACTAATCTATTCTGAAATGTTAGATGTCACTCGTTTCGTATTCTTTCTCGGGGTGTCCATCAATCGGTTTGTTTTTTAAATTAACTATTGCTTTTTATCACTTCTTATATTCTTATTGGACAAGTTTTTATAGCTCTTATAGTTTTTATATTAAATATTACATAATTATATAGTTTAGTGGTTTATGTCTCATCTCTAACGATAAGATTTCCCACGGATCACGTAGCTTGACCGCTCAGATTATCCGAATGATCTTTGCAAATGTTTCCGACTGATAGATAAATGATGATATTACTATAATTAAAAATTATACATGAAAACTAAACAGCGGGTGAGGCCATTAGTATGCTAATTGTGTTACAGAGTCTCGATATATTTAACATTCCCAATACATCGGCCTTGAGGCCGGCCATTAAGGCAATCTTAAAGTATTTAAGCTGCTCTAAACGATCTAATATAGCAATCTAGCAATCTGTGACAAATGTATGTTTACTCAAGAAGATCTGTATTGTATAAAAGTTTTTGACTTTTTGACGTACACTTGACAAACACATAGGTGGCCATTCTGGCTGCGGAATGGCGGTTTGGCATGCTTTATATCAGTATAGTATGCTTAATGTCAGTTCAACAAAATCCATTGATCTAAGAGCAAAGATTGCGCGACTTATGTAAATGGAAATACAAATTATAATTTTGTTTTATCTATACCATCAAAGTTTAGAAAATCTTCTTATTTGGACGTACATATTTTACGATTTGATTGACGCCTTTAACTCGGGGTAATTTCCCACAATTTTCATAACGCGCATTGAACATAGGAATTGAAGTATAAATCCAATCGGGAAGATTAAATTTGATACAAATTAATTGGATATTTTTCTGGCGAAATATACATGTATTTCCATTCATACCCGAAAAAAATATTACCTATATATCACTATCAATAAATGTAATTACTTGTATAGCAAAATATCTGACTGAGATAAAATCAGCTGACTTTCGTTTAAAGAAATATAATATGAGGTAAGTCGCCGGTTTATTTCTTACGCGGGACATTCCGGCCCACGTCGACTGGTTCTATTCTAGCTATAATTACTGCAGCTCCCCGGCTACTGGTTACTGGTTTTTGCGGCTGCGGCACACCCGGCGCGGTAGGCGATACCCAGGCTATAAATAATGATCGACGCCCAGTGTGCAACTGGCCTTTTATAGGACTATGCTTGCTTAATGACTGCGGTGTCAAAGTTGATCAACTTTGGAATTTGTTGCAAGCTGAGAGCTAAGTGTATTTATCTTAAAGTTTCAGAGTCTTGTATTCAAAACTATTAATTTACGAGGTATCTTCATACACCATTTTTAATTCTGCCGCTTAACTTATCATCTACGACGATTTAGTATTAAAACATTAGTATTCACTTTGACGGCAAATGACCTCAACTCTAATATTATAGTGGTGTCGTGAGATTAGAGCTCAGTTATCTAATCAACAATTATGAAGGATTGTGTAAGTAGAATTTCTGTTCGATCTTTTGGTATTAAGAACTTGATTCAAATCAGATCAGTTTTTTTTTAAATAATTAATAAATAATTTATTGACCGTAATTCCAACAGATGTTTTGTGGCTATTGAATATAGTACACACACTATTATTTGCGACTATTAGCGATTGAAGAGAGATAAACTGACATTGACAACTCGATCAATTCTCTTTGCTGTAAGTACAGTAACCAACATCATCATCTGAGTCTCGTCTGATGGTAAGTTAAGGGAATGGAATTAAGTCATGCAATTCCTGATTTCTGTTCACAGATCCTTGAGCAGTTACCTGAGCGGTGTTTATTCCAATATAGTTATTCCACGTGAACGTCGCGTTTCGGTTTAAAATAGTATATAGTAGTTTAAAATCAAGGGTCATCATGCCGCGTAACCTCGGGCGTCCCACATTCGATGTACGCATAATTAGGGGCGGAAGGAAGTGGTCCCCCGCGATCCCAAGATACATGCATTTGCATTCATTAACATAAACACGGTGCAGCGCGCGGCGTCGCCTGTAGCGCATTCTTTTCGCTTTTACTTTTGACCCAGACTATTAAAAATCTCTTCTTATGACACCGTTTTGTTAAGATTAGATTAGGTTTTCGACATAGTCCTTTTCTGAGTGTTCACATTTTTGAAAAGTAAATATGATATAACTTCGATTTACCTTACTTAAAGAATTGAACCCTGGCTTATATTTCACTTACCTTCGATTTATGAGGCTCAAAACAGAAAGCACAAAAATTTACTATCAAGCCGTAAAAAATATAATTGTAAATATTTTCGTAATGTTCTCCTACCGTAAACGTAACGAATATCCTACTCCAAATGGACCGGACTGAGGTGGACTGAGGTAGTAATTTGCTATTGCGACCCTTTAACGTCAATCAACAAACTAATTCGATTCTTCAGTCCTCTGTTATGGCCGATGTGACAACAAACCCGTGAGACAACCAATGGCTTTCTCAATGTTTAGCAAACAACCATTGTTCTTTAAGGATATACGCGTTTTGTTCTGTGGGGGTTAAATTGAACAACATTTTGTCAATCTCTTCTTAGGACACAAATTGTACTTTTAAATATTAGCGCGGCCTGTGTACAACACATCACTGAGACGGACAGCACAGAGTGCTGATTTAGGTTTTGGCTAGATTTGGTATATTTTAAGCTGCTAAATTTTAATAGTTCAGATCACAGCTACCCTAATTTCACAAAAGAGTTTGTGTATTCTACCGATGTACCTAAACTTTACATTTAAAGTATGCGAATATCTATTGAAATGTTTAACATTTCCTAGCTTCTCCGCCCCTAGTGGTACGATTTCATAGTTTGTGAAGGAACTGGATTTCTCCTATGATATACTGTTGTCTATTCACGCGGAACGTTTGCCGCGTGTTGCCGATAACCTGTGCTGTTAAATAAAGCCACAGAGTACTTCAGTGCTACCACATCGCTTAAACTATAATAATACATGTTTTCAAATGACTAACAAACTTTATGATCAGTTTGAGTTTTTATTTATGGATAAAAGTGGCAAAGGAGCAGGTGGGCTATCAGAAGTAAAGTGACTGCTACCCATAGACATATGTAACCAGCTAGAGACAGAGAAAAGGATAAAGAGAAAAAAGGGACATTTCTTATCAATCCCCCACACTGTCAATGTCAAATCCACTTCCGTTTATTAGTAAAAGGTGGGCAGTAGAAGAGGACTCGAATTGGGCGTCAGACGAAACGCAGAATACTTTACTTCACGCCTGTCTTCTGTGTGGTCGTGGTATTTCACGATTCGAGCTGGCCCATTCGGCAACATATGTTATTGTACTATGGGCAATAACTTTAAATATATAGTTATGCCTTACGCGATAGGTGAGACTGATTGATAAACTCGTATGTTGAATTTTGCACGTTTGTGGTAAACTTATATAAATATATATAAATTATTTCAGTTGTGGCCGGAAGCTAAGGCTATAATAATTTTGACACTATATGTCAAAGAAAATTGTAGATTATACAAATATAAGATCGCCAACTGAAGTTATTCTGATTTAAATGTTTTTGTTAATATTTATAACTGGGACTTCATAAAATGTAACAAAACAGTTGGACGGCATTTAGTCCCGTAGCTATAGTAATATTTCTTTGTAGCGTAATAATGTTTTTTTTTATGTCTGGCTTTTTAGAAGAAATGGATACTCGAGAGTTGTATAATCCTCAAACAAAAGCGGGATCGATGTCATTTGAAATTTCATTTTATTCGTAAGTCGAGGTTTACTGCAATTAGTCGTTACACTTACACGTCTTTAATTAAAATGCATATTGAGACTGCCGTATTTATTTACTCTGTGATATTTACTGAGCAATCACACCGAATAACAAATACGCAGTAAAAACACTTGAAGAGTTGATTTTTTTTTCAACACTTTTGTATGACACTAATTATGCTCGTTATTACAAGCATAGTGCCCAACGAAATTACTGTATATAGCTATTCGATTCGATAATCTGTTCGATCCTCAAACAGATTGTTTAGGCTTCCAATCTTATATTTATTAAGTTCTTGAAGATATGTATATATATATGTATATGTATATATATATATATATATATATATATAAAGGAAAGGTGCTGCTAGTCGTATTTGTAGTGATAATTATTATCTTGTTAATGTCACATTTCGAAACAGAGACTTCGACTTTCGGTAAGGACGAGGCGGCTTTCAGAACGGACCACTTTCTCTCGTGTACCAATCATTTTGAGGCACAGTACCAACATCTCCTACTCTCGCTTTCTCCATATCAGTTTTGTCAATCGTACATTCATTTGCCATATACAAAATCATATATATATTTCATGAATCTCGTTTGATAATTTAATGATTGTAACTTATGATCTATGACCTCTCACATTGATAAATATGCGTCCCCGGTATATCAGGGTTCGGACATACGCTTTTAGTTTGTAAAGAGAATGCAGAATTTGATACTTGATTAAAAAAAAATACTATGTATTATTTTGTACGCTTTTATGTAAATTAATATTATTCTCGTCAAAAGCAGCAAAACACATCTCTGTACAAACATTAAATTAAAAGGAATTTTAAAACATAGACAAAATTTCTCCGTATAAACAAACACTTTGTTTTGGGACAGGTTTTAATTTTACTTCACAAAATCTTTGTTCATTGTAAAGATACCACCACCACCACCACCTTAGCCTATGATCGTCCATTGCTGGACATAGGCCTCCCCCATTGGTCACATCATTGGGGGAATTGTGCCATAATCGCCCCGCTTGGCAGGCGGGTTGGCGTTCGCAGTATGTTCCACCGTACAAAGAAAAGGACGCTGCTGCCCGTCCTCCGGTGATCTTTATATCCAGACTCAAGACAAACAGACATGTCCATGCACACAAATGTTTGTCTTGGGTGGGAATCGAACCCACGACCGAAAGGCAAGTGTCTTGCCACTGCGCCCATGTAATAACGTCCATGTAATTTAAATTTATTTTATTCACAAACCGAATATTTACAACAATTATATTTATTTTCAAATTAAAACCTTCTTACGTTTTGCAACATCATCATTTATTTTCCCGCGCAATTCTCTACTCTACTTTCACTTATCATATTTTTTATATCATATGGCGTCGGATGCGCATGGTCAATTCGATTTCCTTGGTACAACCAAAGAGATAACAACCTATGATAACGCGATAACAACCTATGATGCGTGGCATTAAATATTTAAGTTAAATTTATGTTGTGACAATTCCGTATTCGTATAACGGAATTGTAGCTACTACTACTACTGTGAAAATTATATAATAAAAAGTAATATAACTGATAGGTGCTTAAAAGTAAATTCTAGCTTGATTAGTACTTATTGTAGTTTCCAAAAACCGTAAGATTCGGAAATATTTGAACTAAGGCTTAATTAACTTACGGTTATCTACTTTCGCCTCTCAAATGGGTGCAGTTTAAATATAAAGAATAATTGCATATTATTTAACTAATTATTTTAGAGATTTTATTAAAGAGGTTAGATACTTATTAATTTATATTCGACTTTGAACAATTATATTATTACAAATATATAAGTAAAACTTTAATTCATATTTAACCGAGTTGAAAAAAGAAGTGCAAAAGAGAGAGTTCCCAATTCGCTTGCAATTATTTTTGTTACCTCAGAACTTCGTCATTTTTTTTGTTATGTTAATTTCTCATTGAATTCTTTTGTTATTTGAATCCGCGTATATTCATTGCAATAATACGTATAGTAAGCAACCGATATTATACATGAAGCTGTTTTGTATTTCTTTAAAAAGGGGAAGAATTATACAAATTTGAAGTCGGTTTTTTCTTTTACTAAAAAGTTAAATAATTATGCTATTACTATAATAAAAAAATATTGCAGTATCAAAAGTTGCTTATCACTTGGGATGCTACGTTTATTTCACACAGTGGCGTTCGTTTAAGCTTCAATATAACTGTAGAGACTTAAGCACAAAGCGTACTTACAACTTAATAATGACTCCGTTGCTTTGATAAAGCAGCATAAAATATTTAAGTTAAATTTATGTTGTGACAATTTCATGATTACGTACAATGCAAACCATTGCGTTGTAAGTAATCATGAAACTACAACAACAATGCTACCAAGCTATGTGAAAATTAATTGTTAATCAAAAACTAAGATAACTGATAGGTGCTTAAAATAAATTCTGGTCTGATTAGTACTTATTATGGTTCCAAAAATGGTAAGATTGAGAAATATTGGAACTATGGGTTAGTTTTTCTTCTTACGCCAATCTACGTCTCGACTCTCAAACGTGTGCAGTTTAAATATAAAAAATAATAAGTATTAAAATATTTACATTGCGTACATACACTATACTTCTTAATAGTAATTTTACTTGTAATGTTAATATAATTGTATAACGTATTAAAACATTTTTAATGCGTATCATAACACTGTATATTAACTAATTGGCTTAAACACGTGACAAGGTCATGGGTCCATCTCCATCTCCATCCATCTCAGCCTATGATCGTCCACTGCTGGACGTAGGCCTCCTCCATTGATCGCATCTTTGGGGGGAAATGTGCCATAATCGCCACGCTTGGCAGGCGGGTTGGCGATCGCAGTGTGTTCCACCGTACTAAGCAAAGGACGCTGCTGCCCGTCCTCCGGTGGTCTTTACATCCAGACTCAAGACAAACAAACATGACATCAACAAACCGTGGCACTAGCAGTAGATAATAGAGATACATTATTTTATTTCATTCAATTGATTTGTATTCGATAACGGAGTGTAACGTATGTAAAGTCATTAGTTTAAGTTTATTATTTGTTACTATATATAGGTCTTAAATGAGCATGGAGTTGTAATGTAAGTAAAGCCATTTAAAAAAAGAATTATATTTAAGGAAAGAATTTGGTTACCTACAAATGTCAAACAAATGTAATAAAACATGTGAGTTATAATCGTGGTGTCCTTCAAACAACAATATATTATATGGAGGAATTAATTTTATTGATCACTTGGTCTAAAAATGAGATACAGACCAGTTGTTCCTTATATTGATGTAATTCCTTTTCTTTGGCTGCTTGACTTTTACTAGAAATTGGTTTTATTTTGCGAGAATTTGTTGGCCATCAAATCTGTTGTAACAGTGAGTAATGTTTAAGATATGGCCAATCTGCATATTACTCTGCAGACAATAGTAAAAGAGTTGTTTAATTGGTTAATCATCTTCACGTGTATTTAATTAGCAGGACGTACAGGAGGGCAAAGTTTTCGCGGGTATTTGTGAATGCGAGTACGTATGTTTATTCTGTTGTGACCCTTGTGTACTAATCTATTCTGAAATGTTAGATGTCACTCGTTTCGTATTCTTTCTCGGGGTGTCCATCAATCGGTTTGTTTTTTAAATTAACTATTGCTTTTTATCACTTCTTATATTCTTATTGGACAAGTTTTTATAGCTCTTATAGTTTTTATATTAAATATTACATAATTATATAGTTTAGTGGTTTATGTCTCATCTCTAACGATAAGATTTCCCACGGATCACGTAGCTTGACCGCTCAGATTATCCGAATGATCTTTGCAAATGTTTCCGACTGATAGATAAATGATGATATTACTATAATTAAAAATTATACATGAAAACTAAACAGCGGGTGAGGCCATTAGTATGCTAATTGTGTTACAGAGTCTCGATATATTTAACATTCCCAATACATCGGCCTTGAGGCCGGCCATTAAGGCAATCTTAAAGTATTTAAGCTGCTCTAAACGATCTAATATAGCAATCTAGCAATCTGTGACAAATGTATGTTTACTCAAGAAGATCTGTATTGTATAAAAGTTTTTGACTTTTTGACGTACACTTGACAAACACATAGGTGGCCATTCTGGCTGCGGAATGGCGGTTTGGCATGCTTTATATCAGTATAGTATGCTTAATGTCAGTTCAACAAAATCCATTGATCTAAGAGCAAAGATTGCGCGACTTATGTAAATGGAAATACAAATTATAATTTTGTTTTATCTATACCATCAAAGTTTAGAAAATCTTCTTATTTGGACGTACATATTTTACGATTTGATTGACGCCTTTAACTCGGGGTAATTTCCCACAATTTTCATAACGCGCATTGAACATAGGAATTGAAGTATAAATCCAATCGGGAAGATTAAATTTGATACAAATTAATTGGATATTTTTCTGGCGAAATATACATGTATTTCCATTCATACCCGAAAAAAATATTACCTATATATCACTATCAATAAATGTAATTACTTGTATAGCAAAATATCTGACTGAGATAAAATCAGCTGACTTTCGTTTAAAGAAATATAATATGAGGTAAGTCGCCGGTTTATTTCTTACGCGGGACATTCCGGCCCACGTCGACTGGTTCTATTCTAGCTATAATTACTGCAGCTCCCCGGCTACTGGTTACTGGTTTTTGCGGCTGCGGCACACCCGGCGCGGTAGGCGATACCCAGGCTATAAATAATGATCGACGCCCAGTGTGCAACTGGCCTTTTATAGGACTATGCTTGCTTAATGACTGCGGTGTCAAAGTTGATCAACTTTGGAATTTGTTGCAAGCTGAGAGCTAAGTGTATTTATCTTAAAGTTTCAGAGTCTTGTATTCAAAACTATTAATTTACGAGGTATCTTCATACACCATTTTTAATTCTGCCGCTTAACTTATCATCTACGACGATTTAGTATTAAAACATTAGTATTCACTTTGACGGCAAATGACCTCAACTCTAATATTATAGTGGTGTCGTGAGATTAGAGCTCAGTTATCTAATCAACAATTATGAAGGATTGTGTAAGTAGAATTTCTGTTCGATCTTTTGGTATTAAGAACTTGATTCAAATCAGATCAGTTTTTTTTTAAATAATTAATAAATAATTTATTGACCGTAATTCCAACAGATGTTTTGTGGCTATTGAATATAGTACACACACTATTATTTGCGACTATTAGCGATTGAAGAGAGATAAACTGACATTGACAACTCGATCAATTCTCTTTGCTGTAAGTACAGTAACCAACATCATCATCTGAGTCTCGTCTGATGGTAAGTTAAGGGAATGGAATTAAGTCATGCAATTCCTGATTTCTGTTCACAGATCCTTGAGCAGTTACCTGAGCGGTGTTTATTCCAATATAGTTATTCCACGTGAACGTCGCGTTTCGGTTTAAAATAGTATATAGTAGTTTAAAATCAAGGGTCATCATGCCGCGTAACCTCGGGCGTCCCACATTCGATGTACGCATAATTAGGGGCGGAAGGAAGTGGTCCCCCGCGATCCCAAGATACATGCATTTGCATTCATTAACATAAACACGGTGCAGCGCGCGGCGTCGCCTGTAGCGCATTCTTTTCGCTTTTACTTTTGACCCAGACTATTAAAAATCTCTTCTTATGACACCGTTTTGTTAAGATTAGATTAGGTTTTCGACATAGTCCTTTTCTGAGTGTTCACATTTTTGAAAAGTAAATATGATATAACTTCGATTTACCTTACTTAAAGAATTGAACCCTGGCTTATATTTCACTTACCTTCGATTTATGAGGCTCAAAACAGAAAGCACAAAAATTTACTATCAAGCCGTAAAAAATATAATTGTAAATATTTTCGTAATGTTCTCCTACCGTAAACGTAACGAATATCCTACTCCAAATGGACCGGACTGAGGTGGACTGAGGTAGTAATTTGCTATTGCGACCCTTTAACGTCAATCAACAAACTAATTCGATTCTTCAGTCCTCTGTTATGGCCGATGTGACAACAAACCCGTGAGACAACCAATGGCTTTCTCAATGTTTAGCAAACAACCATTGTTCTTTAAGGATATACGCGTTTTGTTCTGTGGGGGTTAAATTGAACAACATTTTGTCAATCTCTTCTTAGGACACAAATTGTACTTTTAAATATTAGCGCGGCCTGTGTACAACACATCACTGAGACGGACAGCACAGAGTGCTGATTTAGGTTTTGGCTAGATTTGGTATATTTTAAGCTGCTAAATTTTAATAGTTCAGATCACAGCTACCCTAATTTCACAAAAGAGTTTGTGTATTCTACCGATGTACCTAAACTTTACATTTAAAGTATGCGAATATCTATTGAAATGTTTAACATTTCCTAGCTTCTCCGCCCCTAGTGGTACGATTTCATAGTTTGTGAAGGAACTGGATTTCTCCTATGATATACTGTTGTCTATTCACGCGGAACGTTTGCCGCGTGTTGCCGATAACCTGTGCTGTTAAATAAAGCCACAGAGTACTTCAGTGCTACCACATCGCTTAAACTATAATAATACATGTTTTCAAATGACTAACAAACTTTATGATCAGTTTGAGTTTTTATTTATGGATAAAAGTGGCAAAGGAGCAGGTGGGCTATCAGAAGTAAAGTGACTGCTACCCATAGACATATGTAACCAGCTAGAGACAGAGAAAAGGATAAAGAGAAAAAAGGGACATTTCTTATCAATCCCCCACACTGTCAATGTCAAATCCACTTCCGTTTATTAGTAAAAGGTGGGCAGTAGAAGAGGACTCGAATTGGGCGTCAGACGAAACGCAGAATACTTTACTTCACGCCTGTCTTCTGTGTGGTCGTGGTATTTCACGATTCGAGCTGGCCCATTCGGCAACATATGTTATTGTACTATGGGCAATAACTTTAAATATATAGTTATGCCTTACGCGATAGGTGAGACTGATTGATAAACTCGTATGTTGAATTTTGCACGTTTGTGGTAAACTTATATAAATATATATAAATTATTTCAGTTGTGGCCGGAAGCTAAGGCTATAATAATTTTGACACTATATGTCAAAGAAAATTGTAGATTATACAAATATAAGATCGCCAACTGAAGTTATTCTGATTTAAATGTTTTTGTTAATATTTATAACTGGGACTTCATAAAATGTAACAAAACAGTTGGACGGCATTTAGTCCCGTAGCTATAGTAATATTTCTTTGTAGCGTAATAATGTTTTTTTTTATGTCTGGCTTTTTAGAAGAAATGGATACTCGAGAGTTGTATAATCCTCAAACAAAAGCGGGATCGATGTCATTTGAAATTTCATTTTATTCGTAAGTCGAGGTTTACTGCAATTAGTCGTTACACTTACACGTCTTTAATTAAAATGCATATTGAGACTGCCGTATTTATTTACTCTGTGATATTTACTGAGCAATCACACCGAATAACAAATACGCAGTAAAAACACTTGAAGAGTTGATTTTTTTTTCAACACTTTTGTATGACACTAATTATGCTCGTTATTACAAGCATAGTGCCCAACGAAATTACTGTATATAGCTATTCGATTCGATAATCTGTTCGATCCTCAAACAGATTGTTTAGGCTTCCAATCTTATATTTATTAAGTTCTTGAAGATATGTATATATATATGTATATGTATATATATATATATATATATATATATAAAGGAAAGGTGCTGCTAGTCGTATTTGTAGTGATAATTATTATCTTGTTAATGTCACATTTCGAAACAGAGACTTCGACTTTCGGTAAGGACGAGGCGGCTTTCAGAACGGACCACTTTCTCTCGTGTACCAATCATTTTGAGGCACAGTACCAACATCTCCTACTCTCGCTTTCTCCATATCAGTTTTGTCAATCGTACATTCATTTGCCATATACAAAATCATATATATATTTCATGAATCTCGTTTGATAATTTAATGATTGTAACTTATGATCTATGACCTCTCACATTGATAAATATGCGTCCCCGGTATATCAGGGTTCGGACATACGCTTTTAGTTTGTAAAGAGAATGCAGAATTTGATACTTGATTAAAAAAAAATACTATGTATTATTTTGTACGCTTTTATGTAAATTAATATTATTCTCGTCAAAAGCAGCAAAACACATCTCTGTACAAACATTAAATTAAAAGGAATTTTAAAACATAGACAAAATTTCTCCGTATAAACAAACACTTTGTTTTGGGACAGGTTTTAATTTTACTTCACAAAATCTTTGTTCATTGTAAAGATACCACCACCACCACCACCTCAGCCTATGATCGTCCACTGCTGGACATAGGCTTCCCCCATTGGTCACATCATTGGGGGAATTGTGCCATAATCGCCCCGCTTGGCAGGCGGGTTGACGTTCGCAGTATGTTCCACCGTACAAAGAAAAGGACGCTGCTGCCCATCCTCCGGTGATCTTTATATCCTGACTCAAGACAAACAGACATGTTCATGCACACAAACGTTTGTCTTGGGTGGGAAACGAACCCACGACCTGCGGGTGCGGAAGGCAAGTGTCTTGCCACTGCGCCAACCAGTCAGTTTGTGTAAAGATAACTTAAGGAAAATTAATATGAGAATACAAACGCTTTGTAAACTTTAATTTCAAAACGCAAGTAATCTTTAAGGATATAGAATACTCTTCTTTGTAAAACGCTCTATAGCAATGCGAAGATTTTCAAGGAAATAGCTTAAATACTTCCCGGCCTTGAAAGAGTTCCATAACCGCAGTCGGCTAGAACTTTGTATGAACTTTTGAATTTCTCACGAACTATCTTCCAACGCTTTTAAACTCGAGGAGACATTTATCTAAAATCGTATTATCCACCATTACTGGGTTGCTTATGTACATATTTTTCTCCACCCTGAGATCTGTTGTGAATATAATATTATCTTAATTTGTTAGCGAAATTTAAAAAAAAATTAACGATTAAATTAACCTTATTTCATCATACCCGTCTTGACTCCAAAAAAGATATTATTTCCATTCACTCAATTGTTTAAGTGGTGCCACATAATATTATGAAAGGCTCTTTAAAT